>JARHVA010006237.1:912500-964511 GCA_037957365.1 Torreya grandis | reverse complement strand
GATAAATTTCATAACTATAAAGAGTATCAATGGTGGCATAGTGAAATTAGAAGATAATACCACTGGTAGGATAGCTAGAAAAGGTACAAGTATAGGAATAGGTATAGGAACAGGTTTAGGAACATGTACAAGAAGAAGTATAGGAATAGGTTCATAAAATATGAATGATAAATTAAGGGGGAGTTACTTTATGTTTTTATTTGGTAGTATGTGTAGGTCTCAATTTTTGAGGAGAAGTATAGGATTAGCTTTTAAGATGTGGTAGTTTCAGTTTGAGGTTGCCATCAATGACAGAAGGGGAGATTGTTGTAAATATTGGCATTGATGTCAAAGGTCTAACATTATTGGTGATAAAGGCCCTATAACATTTCATGTTTAAATATATTTTTTGATGTTCATAGCTTGGCTAAAGTGTGTTAATATTATTTATATATTAATGGATATATTCTTGGTTACATAGATAAAAGAGGTCCCATGAGGAATTCAAAGAGTCACCACTAAAGACAAAAGAGTGAAAGGATGCATTTTAAAATGAAGGGTCACCTTCAGGAATTTTAAGAGTCACCAGGTTAAAAAAAAGAGGGAAAGGACACATTTTACCATGAAGAATCACCATGTGACTTTTCATATGGAAGAATTTGAAGAGTCATGCAAGTTTGGTGCAATTTTATATGAGGATTGAAGGGTCACAAAGGGTGAATTCCAAAGGTCATTTGGAAATCTATAAAAGGAGGCTTGGTTAGTTATTTATAATACTAATTGAAGTAAATCATTTTATCTATCTGAGAAGAGCAGAGGGAGAAAAGAGAAAAATAGAAGAGATGTAATAGTATTCTATCATTTGTTGAGAAAGAAACATTGTGAGATAGTTGTGTTTTATACATAAGAGGGGTTGGTGATCTTGTGGGTTGGTGCTAAAAAATTATTATTGTATTTGTGCTCAACAAAGGGGTTGGTGCTCCTACAAGTTGGTGTTTTTTAACTTTGTAATTTTGAGTTGGTGATCATTCATATACTTGAGATTATTCTCTATGGTTTTTCCCACATAAGCTTTCCATGTAAAAAATATGGTCTCTCTCTCTCTCTCTCTCTCTCTCTCTCTCTCTCTCTCTCTCTCTCTCTCTCTCTCTCTCTCTCTCTCTCTCTTTTATGGTTCATGTTATTTATTCAATTTTATTACATATCTTGAATGTATGATTAAGTGGTTAAAGAAAAATAAATTTGATCAAATAAAAGATTTAAGAGATATGTGATATACTAATTCACCCCCCTCTTAGTATATCTCATGATTATCATGAAAAAATAAGGATGACACTTTTCAAGATTTTCCATGTCATCCATGCTCATGAATCAAGCCTCAAAAGGCTTCCCAATTGGAGTTTTCATCATTTTCTCTAAGTGTTCATTATTTGCTCACTAGACTAGATGAGATGAAGTAGATATCAGACACACTTCAGAGCTTAGATACCTCAATATATGAAACATGGAGACCTAGAACAAGTCCCAATATTTCTCCTAAAGGTGATTTCATCTTTTTAAACCTTTATATAACTACAATACACACAAATCTATCAAATAAATATCTATTGTACACATCTATAAAAGATTAGTATAACTCAATTACATGGGGAGGAGCCATAAAAAGTCCTCTATAGGTTCAAATCATCTCCCTATACTTTATAATCCATTTGGATGATCCATTTGTCTTATCTTCTCCATCGAGTCTGAGTTGGGGTTTATGAGGGTTTTAAGGAATTTTAGGTCTTAGCCTTTGTTCATAAAGACTACACATTGGACTTATAAATTAGTGCCACTAAGGGCTTCTTAGGGACCCTCTATAAGATTAATGAACACCTTAGGCCACCATTTAAAGTATCATGGGAGATATAAGCACTCTAAGATGGCCACTTATGTCCTTTCTATACATTCTACATGGTCTGAGTGCCTTTTATCCAAGAAATGACTTCTTGATAAAATTATCTATAAATAAAAGGCTCAAAGACCTCTATACACATCCTAAAAACATGTCTCAAATTATTGGAAACATCATCTTATGTTATAAATGTAATTGACCTACCATTTTCCTTAGGCTTAAACTTTGTTCCATAAGTTTGCTTACAACCTAAGAATCAAAATGATCTTCTTGATGTTTTCTTGCATCCATATAGCCTAGGAACCTCTATTTAGTGTTTTTTAGGGATAAAGAGACCAAAATATAGTCTTCATCCCTTTAGAGTGACCTTCAACTCCAACTAGCCATATTACACCCTTGGATTGGTCTATCATGGATCATTTAAACATGAAAGGGTCCCAAGTGAGGTCTTATCTCATCTTCCACCCTTAAATAACTATCTCAACCCCTCTATTTAGGCCTACCTATAGGTGGATGTCTAGTACACTATAGTGCAGCTATAGTTTGAACAAGATGAAACCTTTATTAATGTGAGTTTTATGTAACTCCCCCTTAGGCATGACAATAACATATTTGGGAATACTAAGCAATTATAATACCAATCCACCTATCCATACATCACCATGACATCATCTAATACCTATAGATGAATGCTTTGACTGTGTTATGTAGGTTAGAGGCATGGAAAGAGCAATAATATGCAAGGGGAAAACACTTTCAAACCACTCAAAATATATTATCAATACTCAAAATATATGACCATTATCAGAAAACATTTTGAAATAGAATCAAAATATCTTCTCCCCACTCTGGAAGACCCCCTATAAGGTGTCAAAGGAATTAGTTTGAAAGCAAAAACAAGCCTAGAAGAGGCTTTCTTAGTCATTTGAGAGCACTCATGTTAATATTGTGATGGATAAACCTATATAGAAGGCTCTGAGAAAAACATGAAACAAATAATAATGTCAAACCAAATAAAAATATTTTGAAACAAGCTCAAATAGGGACCCCCTCATGGATGTAAGCAGTATAAAAATATGCCTAGATTATTAACAATGATTCAAAAAGGAGGAGCCATGAAACTCAAACTTGTTTCCATGGATTTGAATCTGACTAAGATCCCTTTAAAATCCCAAGAGTACTCTCTCTAACTCCATCTATATAGACCTGTAACCAAGCATTCAAAGTTGACCATTATTGGCTTGTGAAGGCAAGAAAGGAGTAATTTGATTTATCTAACCTTTTCTCTACACACCCACACATAATTAAGACCTTTAGGTAGCTCAAGAGGCACTTATACCCATGTTTTTTAGATGAAGATGGACTTCTCAAGTCTAAACAAGTGCCATTAAGGGCCTATTTTTACAGGAAATCTCCCTCATTTTGTGCATTAAACTACTTATTGACATACATATGACCACTTAGTGACATATTTTTACCCTCATACACATTATAATCTTGCTTGGTTATAAATTATACTTCTTTGAAAAATTTGTACAAGCCATTTAATGAGCCAAAAATGTGACCAAAAAGGCATTTTTGCATATGAAGCATGGAAAAGCGACAATTTGTGACTTAAGAACACTTTCAAACACTTCAAATTACCATATTAGGACATTTTTTATAATAATTTTATCCTTTGACCATGTTTGAATAGAGTTGACTTAGGTTGACTAGGCAAGTACAAGGAAGATAGGCTTACACCAAGATTAGAACACAAGGATAGGTGAGATGTTTAGACACACATGAGACCCTAATTATACATATGGGAAAATTCAAAAAAGTTTACATATGTAGGTTTTGACCCAATTTGACTAAAATTTAATTTTTCTCAATAGGTTTAACTAATCGATTCAAAAACATTATCAATATAAATTAATAGAGAACACAAAATAATGTTATTTTCCACTCTATGAATTTTTCCTATTACATATCCATTTAGGCATTACAAACATATAGGAAAGTTTACATATAATGAGGTATATTCATGTATCCATAATTACCTCTTTGTATCCCTATGAATACTCACTAATCTATAATATCTCATAAGATATTAGCAACTAAATTATATATGTAATATTATTCTAACTCACAAAAATATGACCATCAACTAATATATTCTACTAACCCACCCAAATAACAATTAGTGAGCTATTACTCACATAATTATTCACTTTATAATATTAAATCAAATCAATGTGAGGACTAACATTTCCTAACTTTCCCCCCCTTAATACTTACATGATAATTTGTTTTCTATAGGACTAAATGAAAGTAGAGAAGGAACATCATTAAGATAACATCAACCATTCATTGTCAAGAACACATCAATCAAATTAGTTTGAGAACTTTTAATAGGAAATATCTACCATCAACCATTCACTAAGGGAACCTCATTAACCTATGTAGTGTGGGAATTAAAAGCAAGAATCATTTGTTCAAATTTCACTCCTGTATCTCCATTAAATCTTTTTATGTAGTACACTACATGGAGAAATATGATATACACCTTTTATTTTTCACTCATAAAAGAAAGTGATAAAAAATAATAAAATATATACACCACTAAAGTAGAAGTGGTTCCATCATTAGTGGCTAATGAGTTGATTGAATGACCTCCTTACTCCAATGTTACTATCCTCCTTCATGTTGATGCTTACTCAACACATTTGGCTTTGAGGCTCTACCTTCTCATGTCATTTTTGAAAACAAGATCCCCATAATTTGGACATATGAATTATGAATTGGATGTTAGGGTCACCCAAAATTGAATCTATTATAAGGAGAAAGTTTTGGCATTGACAATTTAGGCACACTCTTATAAAATGACTATTTTGACATTTTTATAACTTATTGACATGAACTTTATTAAAATCATAATCACCCAAAACACTAAAAAGTGAATTGATCCAAAAATTTGATGTTTTTGACATAAATGAGGCTATTGGTTTTGACTCTAAACTTTAACATACAAAGACTATGGACTAAAACTTCTTATATTCTAACTTGTGACATGACTCAATGCTCATTGACTACATATAATGAAACTTGATTAAATATAAGTATAATTACTCTTATTTAATAAAATACTAACTATAAAATATTAAATCTTATATAATTTTATAAGGACTTATATTTGATAACCGATCCTTACAAGAAAATATGAGAGACATACATGGACATTCACTTATATGATAATGAAAATATGTGAAATGACTTACTAGAAGTAAAATATCCTTGACCTTTGAGTGAACATGAATAGAACTAAATTTTCAAAGATGATATGTAATTTATAAATATTTTTCCATTTAGAATTTATTATTTCCATGTTACCAGTTGATCAAGCTATCAAAACCTTTAAAATTTGACCTTTTTAGTCTTTGCATGCTTCACACTACACCATCAAATCATCAGGCTTGTATAAAAAATTTCACTTATAGTACACGACCACCAGAGTAATATCATAAAGATATTATTGTTGTCTTGACAGAAATTTTTCTCAATAGGGACTCTTGATCACACTACCACCATATAATTTACAACTCTATTGAATTATCACTTTTAAACCAAATATGGTTCCTTCTAATCAACCTCAACATCTTGAGTAAAACATAATTAAAACATGAATCCCATATGTAGATACTATCTTATCCACACTTATCCAATCTTAGGTCATTTATTGTATTTTTTATGTCGATGATTTGCTTCTGACAAACTATGGACTATAGTCTAGATGGACCAAAAGTAGAAATTCAAGAATGCATATCATAAACAAAAATTTGCCTCTTACCTACTATAAGATTTTAAACACTGAGAAACCATAACGATTGATTTTATGTTTTCCTTCTTGGGTTTTTAATGAGACATTGGCTTCCTGAATTAATTGGCTAAACTACACACACATCACAAAAATAAACTTTACATGAACTCAACATAGGAGAAACTAAATTTGATGGTGCAATGAAAAAAAATGTGAATGCCCCTATGAAAAAATCATGTTCCATTATAGAGAGATCAAACACTACTTTGATACCAAAGTTATTATTTTGAAGAGCCATATTGAGTTCAAATAATGGATTCAAAATATGAATTAGACAAACTAATAGATAATAGAGAATAATACTATATTCCACTCTATGAATTTTTATATTACATATTTATTCAGACATTGCACGCACGCACGCACACAACACACACACACACACACACACACACACACACACACACACACACACACACACACACACACACACACACACACATGAAAGTCTCCCTATAATGATGGAGATTCATATCTCCACAATTAACTCTTTTTATCCCTATAAATACTCACTAACCTATAATCTCTCATAGGTTATTAATAACTAAATTATATATGCAATATTATTGTTGCTAATAATAATAATAATAATAATAATAATAATAATAATAATAATAATAATATGGTAACCAACTAATATATTCTACTAATTAACCCAAATAACAAGTTAAATATAACTCACATAAGTATTCAATTTACAATATTAAATCAAATGAATGGGAGGACTAACATTTCCTAACATAGGGACTTAGTCCAAACCTAAATTTCAATGGTATAAAAAGGGAGATTGTAACATTATTCAAAACATGTCTTAATATAAACCAAGAATTATTAGATTTATGAAAATTTAGACTATAAGATAAATGGATTCCTCTATGTAATCTTATCATACCAAGTTCACATAATGAACATTTCAAGTCTATACTTGGATAAAATAGTAAATTAATATTAAAATCCAGATTAAAACATCTTTAGGACCTTTCTTGATTAGGTCAAAAGACCAAATATGAAAAATAATCTATCCCATTCAAACAAAATATGAGACTCTAGAGAAAAATAGGTTTCATGATTTCATAAATAAATTAGGGCATGTTGTTCAAGTAAAAACATCTTCCTTAATAAGTAAACAACTTATGCACAATAGAAAAGCTAAGCACCCCAAATCCATAGAAAATAGGAGATTGACTAAAATAAGATTAAATTTAGTTAAAAAATCCTTATCAATTTTTCCCCACCACTTGGGGATGAATGGATAAAGATTTTAACTCAGTTAATTACACATTTATGAACTTGATTCTACCTAGAACTTCTAACCATTTTTTAGGAAGTTCCCAATTTTTTTTCTTTAATTTGACAAAACAATTGATATAATACATAAATAAATTAAATAACACTCCTAAAATAATATTAAAAAAAAAATAATTCTAACATCAATAATCAAGTTTTTATATTGACATCATACTCAACATTGTCCCCTTTTATCTAAAGAGATTAATTGACTATCATCTTGTTAAGATTTGTATGAACATTAATTTATAATCCCTTGGTGAAAATATCAATAAATTGATCTTAAATTCTCACATGATCAATTAAAAAAAATTATCACTGACCAAGTCTCTAAAAAAATGATGTTTAAGTTCAATATGATTAGTTTTAGCATGAAAACTAGATTCTTGGACAATTGTATTATCCCACCATTATCACAAACCATCTATGTTGGCTTAATTTGAGCCTCTTTTAAATCATATAAAAATATTATAAACCATAATACTTTTGTGAAATTTTACGTAAAGGATGTATATTTAGCTTAAATATAGGATAATACAATAGTGGCATTTTTCTTTGATGACCTGAAACTAACCCACTTACCATTATGAAGCAATAACCTAAAGTTGAATTCTTGCCATCAAAATATCCTACCCAACATGAATATTTGTATCTAATTAGATATAATTAACTTTATGAACTAAAATTAATACCATTATTATAATTCCCTCTTACATATCTTAAAATTCTCTTCACTATTTTCAAATGTTTGAGTGACTAATTACCCATAAATCTAGAAACTTGTGAAACCTCATAACTGATATTGGGTCTTTCCTAGTGAGATAAATAAAACCTACCAACATGATTCTTAGAGTACTTTAATTATCTAAATGAAACCTTTAGTTCTCATTATGTTTTTTCCACTTTAAATTGGTGTGTGTCTTGTGTATATTTGCCTTGACAAATGAATTCATACTATTTATTTTGATGGACTTCATTGCCAAAAAATTAATTCATAAGTCCAATATTAATAATATCAAATTATAATTTCATATATTTATTTAATTTAATCAACCTCTCCATATAGATACTTATAAATATCAATTCATTTACATAGAGACAAACACATAACACATTAAAATCAAATACTTGTACGTAAATACTTGATTCAATTTGACTTATTAAAAATATTTTATCCCAAAAAAATTATATAAATTCTTGATTACCAAGGTATGTTATCTTGATTCATCCCATAAATATCCTTATTCAACTTATATACCCAAAACTCTTTACCTTTTACCATTAACCTTGTGGCTGCCTCAAATATACTTCTTAAATCACTCTATTTAAGAATCCAATTTTGACATTGATTTGAAGTATTTTAAATTATATATATATATATATATATATATATATATATATATATATATATAATATTTTTATTATATTTTATTATATTTATGTTCCATTATTTCATAATATTCCATATAGTCAACCCCATATGTTTATGCAAACCCTTTTACAACTACTCTAGCTTTTAGATTATTAAATGTGCAATTGATCTTGACTTTGTTATTGTAGACCCACTTGGTTAAAATTAAATATTTATCATATTAATAAATAATAATAATATTATTTATATAATTTCTCTTAATTCAATCCATCTCAATTTTCATAGCATCAACCCACTATTTCATTTTACTAGCTTTAGGAATACTTGTAGGTTCACTAATCATAAATGACAATCAAAACATAGTATTTTAATCATAAGAATAATAAAATATTTACCTTCCTAATTTTTAATAGTTGTGATACTCCTATAATATTTATAATATAATATCTGATTTTATATATGTGGATTTAACAACCTTTTATCCTTGCTTGGAGTTAATGAATATGGATGACTAGTCTCTTGTGAAAAGCTAGAATTATTTCCTATTTTACTAGAAACTTGTGTAGGACTTTCTAAGCCATAAAAATAAAAGTAAATATGGTTACCCCATTCACACACAACCTAGGTATCTATATTATCATAATCATCTTACTTATCATCTTATTAAAATTTACAATCCTTAGAAATAGTTGGGGATTTACTAGTAGGATTATAAAACTTGTATGCTTTACTTTCATCGCTATATCGTATTAAATTTTGATCAATAATATTAGGATACATATTTAATAAAAATAAAAATAATTCTATTAATAATTACCTTTAATTATGGTTATTTTCATGATAAACATTCCATCAACTTGGATGGACTTTCCATCTCCCAATTACACTTAGATTTTGAAGTATTCATTTAACTTGTTGAAGTCATCTTTGTGACTTGTCATGTGATTTTAAAATCCTAAATAAAGAGACAAAAAAAAATTATATACTATATTACCATAATACATGTGATAAAATAATCTAATTGATCTTTCCCATCACTTCTTCAGTTTGGAATGCCTTCTCTTCATCCTCTTGTTTAACTTCATTCTTAGTTGCTAGGATCCTAAAATATTTTATAACGTGTCCTATTTTTTTATAGTAATGAAAAATAAATTATTTATTAATTTTATTTATGAATTTAAAATAAAATTTGACCTTTTAATTTGAGTTATTTGAACTTTATTGATTCTAATTTTAACTTTTATCTTTGGTCTTTGAAACATTTGCCTTCATTTCAAGTTCATCTTATAGATATCTTATGTATATTCTCATCATATCCTCATGGGACAAGATAGAGCCAACCATATCATCAAACCCAATATTTTTCATGTTTTTAAACTCTTCATGAGTGATAATAATATAAAGTCATTTTAACTTAATGATATCAAAATTTTCTTTACTATAATATTATCTTGTATAGTTTCTCTATAAACCCTCATTATATGCACTAAGTAATTTATCCTTATGAAATATTATATGGTTCCTTTATTACATGAAATTATAAATTTTAAAAAATTCATTTAATACTTTTTAATTTTAATTCTCTTACCTTGGTGGATCATTGATATGAAGTTTTCAAGATATTCCATGTCTCATGGGAATTATTTCATTCTTAATTTTTTTGGATATATGTTTGGGTCTATGAAACTTTGAAGATATAACAAAGGTTTTACATAGGCCTTTTCATCCCTTTTTGTTCCTTTCTAATATTGAGTCAATGTATTGCAATATTGATATGGTGTGTACACATGGAGAACATTCTCACAAATTCATTTACGTATAATAATAATCTTAAACTTGTCTCTCTAATATTCAAAATTTTCACCATTGAAGATGAGAATATTCATGGAAGCATACTTCACTAAATCCATTGATTCTTCTACTAATGGCCTAAAATCCTTACTAAAATTTATTTAATAAGATATAATACTAAATGAAGGTTTTGAGTAAGGAATATCTGGAAACAAGCTTTAGTTTAATCTAAAATTAAGTCTATGTATCAACCAATTTATTTCATAATTTATAATTTATAATCTAATAGTATTATAAGTGTGATTATTAACAAACATTGCACTGAATAACCTCAAATTAAAAAAAAACATTAAAGGTATTAATTAATGAATACCTAAAATAATGTTATAAATAAAAATATTTAAAATATTTTCTAATAAGAGATATTGTGCCACAATTATGCATAATATTTTTTTAACAAGGCTAAAATTAGCCTATTATAAGTAACTTGTAGGAGAAGTTAATGCTAAATTAGGACTTTAATTAATAACTAAGTTAACTAAAAATAGATTCCTTAAAATATAATATTTAATATAATTTAAATTTGACTAAAAAAACATGTTTGACTCAATGATAAGATAAGATCAACATGTAAGATGCCTTTCATAACAAGCAAGCAATTCTTTCACAAGACAAGCCAGGTGCCCAAAATACATATATAGTAGGATAATGGGTAAAATAAGATTAAATTCAATTAAATAATACTTATAAAGTTTCACCCACCCCTTTGGGATGAATGGATAATTATTTTAGCATAGTTAAGTACTATGTCAATGAACTAAACTTTAACTAGCACTTCTAATTGTTTTATAGGAAGTTCTCAAAAAGTGCTCAAATTTGAAAAAATAATTAATCTATGACATAAATAAACTAAATAACCCAATAAAAATAATAAAAAACAAATAAAAATAATTACAACATAAAAAATCAAATGACAACATTAGAATCATACTCAACATCAGTTTGGATTGATATAATATAATGATCTAGATAAAAAAGTTTAATAAGTTATCGATGCCATGTTATTAATCAAAATAAAATGAACACATCGAATGGGGATGATATAGTTAAAGAGTGACATGGGTAGGAAATAATTACATTATCCATTTTTTAATACATTTGGAAACTTAAGAGCCAAAATAGAACTAACTCGATCTAAATTGAGTTATTCAAGAGAAATGTTGAAACTAGGTAGAAAAGGTGGAATGAAGAGAAAATATCACATTAGGAGTCTATAATTACTAGAATATCAATATAATTATTGTAAATAGGTATACTATGAAATCATATTATAATAATATATGTAAATTACCATAATATGTCCCAACCCTAATCCTAAAGCACTCACGAGGATGTGCATTTAGGGACAATGATGAACTAATAAGTCTTATAAAATAAATTTTCAGTAAATAAATAATACAATTGTATACATATTACCAACCCAAATATCATCACACATTAACATGAGATGGTTATTTTGGAAAGAAACATAGAAACATAAAATATAAAATAAAGTTTTGTAAATAAAATCTGATAAGTAAAATCTAAGAAATAGAGAAATAACTAAGAATGTGGAGAATGGATTCTATAAACTCTTATAGGTTTAAAAAATCCATAAATTCCATAAAATTAATAAATTAATATTATATAATGGAATATCATAGGGTTAAATATCCAAAACAAACATATAATAGTTAGGAACTTTAGAAAAACACATTATCCCAATATTTTGATGTTACAAGAGACCAATATGACTGATAATAACATCTCAAGTATAAATAGTGTTATCTATAATAATTCCACTTATTAAATTTTGAGTGTTTTGGGGGCCTTAAGGGGTTTATAAATGCTCTGTAATCCCTATGGTTTTGAAGGAGAGACTCTCCTTAGTAACAATCATCATCTAGCCATGTTGTTCACCAATAAAGATGACAATAGAGTTTGGATCTTTTCAAACATATATGCTACAAATTCTAGGGTGGGAAGAAGATTTTTTTGGGAAAATCTAAATGCTTCCAGATAAAACTAAAAGTATTTTATTTGAGTTTTATCCATATATTTCAACAATCTTTTTTCAACTAGGGAAAAATAATGAGGGTCCCAAGATTTTTTTTAAAATATGGAAGACCTTGTTGATTTTATATATGATAATGAACTAGTAGATATGGAAATCAATGGTTCTAATTTTAAATTTTCAAATATAATATTTGGATATATATTAATCCTAGTAATATTGGATATATTTATACTATCTAAAGTGTTTCTTCTCAATCTGACTAGAACCCTTTTTATTATCACAATAATTGGTTCATACCACAACTCTTAATTCATTAATTTTTAAGTTTGAGGAATAGTAACCAATCATAATTTAATACTTGATAAAATGTTTCTATAACATATATAATTATAGGATATGATAAATTAATGGTGGGATATGGAAGTGCAGGGATTAATGATGGCTAGAGAATTTAGGAAGCTACAAAATATTAAACTTTGTTGTCCCCCAAAAATATCACTCATTTTTGGGACAACATTTGAACTATTTTGGTCCTACAAACCAAAATTGTCTCTTCCCTTTTCAAAATTTGTCTTGGGCATTCAAATTCCTCATTTTTCAAGCTTCTCATAAATCTACGGACTCTGTAGGCTTGAATCTATGGACTCTGTAGGCTTGAATCTATGGACATAGCAGGAAAAGAAAATCTACTGACTCTACAGGTCAAGGTTCAACGAGCTTCACAAGTTGATTTCTATGAAATATTTCAAGGTTAGAGAAAATTATGAACTTGGTTCTATGGACTCTGTAGGTAGGTTCATTTCTACAGTTTCAAAGACTTCTACAGTCAGGTTTAAAAGTCTTCTACAAATAGGTTCAACGCATTTGGTTCAATAGGTTTAAAAGCTCTCAACACAACTGTGAAGTTCAATTGGCAAAGTTCATCACTTTGGTTCAATGAAATGATTCATCAGTTGGTTCAAAGGATTCATTTGAATCGTTGAACCAAAGCTTGGTTCAATGTTTGGTTCAATGCTTCAGTTCATTCAATTGGTTCATCAGCTTGAACCATTTTAGTTCAAAGCTTGGTTCATCGGCTTGGTTCAACATTTGGTTAAACCAAACAGTTTAATGCTTTTGATTAATCACCTTGGTTCATCAGTTTTGGTTCACTTAGTTGGTTCATCAATGGTTGGTTCAATGATTTGGTTTAATCAAATAGTTCATCTGCTTGGTTCAAAGCTTGAACCATCAGCTTGGTTTAAAGCTTGGTTCATTGACTTGGTTCAACCAAATGGTTCAATGCTTTGGTTTAATTAAATAGTTCACTCAGTCAGTTTAAAGGAGTGGTTCAATGCAAAAATTCAAAGAAGCCTCCCAGAGGACAAGTGCCCTTGCAGAGGGCACTCAGTTGACAAAAGTACCCTTCAAAAGGGTCATTTTCAAAGAAGGCCACAAAGGTAAATTCTTTCAAAAAAATTGTTTAAGGTAAACAAAGGCATAATTCTTTCAGACTTTTGTCTAAAGGAATTCCTTCGAACAAAAACTTTGAAATAATTTAGACAGGCTATAGGAAGAAAGCCTGAAGGATTTTTTTAAAGCCGAAGAACAAAACGATAATTCTCATAGACTTTTTGTCTGTAGGAATTTGTCTGTGGGAAAATCTTGGTGAAAAATTCTACGAGAAAGTCTACGAGAGAATCTAAGGAAAAGGCCACCAAAGGACCCCAAAGGGTAGGTGCCCTTGTGGGGGACTCTCGACTACCAAATTGAAGGACATTTCCTTGAAGCTGAAGGGTCACCTTCCCTTCAAAAAGATGTAAAACAAGAAATCTGAAGGAAGAATTTAGCAACCCAAAGTGGATCATTTCTAAAGGCATGAAAAGGTAGGTTCTTTCTAGGAAAGTACAAAATAGGAAATCCAAAAAAAGACCAAGGGGTGACGTGCCTGAAGACATCAAATTTCAGTACAGTGAACTAGCCGTTGAAAGCATATTGACGGGTATGTCAACGTCAATTTCAAAGCTCATAAAATAGCCATTGTTCCTTGTAATCTATAGACCCAAATGCATTCAAAGGCTTTAAGGCTATGACCAATAGAAAGTGACTAAGGAATAGAATAGAAAATTGAATCCAAGACCCAATTTAATTAACCAGAAATGGAGGAACGATGAAGAAGGATCAGATCACTAGGTGTACATTGAAAGTTGTAAAATTTCAATAGAATGACTTGTTTCTCTGCATTGAGAAAAAACAAATGGGTAGATGCCCCTAAATTCTAGCCTATCTTCTTAATAGATTTCAATTCAACATGATGTGTTATTGTTCCTGAGTCCTTCTTGAAGAGGCTTTATAAGGGACTCTCTTTTATTGTAAATGGATCTCTTTTTGACAATCAAAAATGAAACTCTGCCCAAATTGGAAGGCATTACTGAGACTTTGAGCTTAGATTGTTGATCATATTTTGTTATTAGAATAAGAAAGCAAGTGAATTTTTAGACTTTGTGCTGTGATATCTTTGTTGTTGCAAAAACTAATCTTATGTCTTTTTCCTTGACATATTTTCTATTCCTTTAATTCAATAAACAAAATTAGTGAAAGTAGTTAGGAAGGTGTCCTGAAGAGTCAACTGTGGAGAGACTTTGTGCCCCCATAATTTCCTTTAGTGTGTTTTATTTTAATTTCTATGTAAAGGACCTTGGGATGACTTTGTGCCCTCATTGTCCTTCATATCTTACTCTTGAGCAATTCAGGTGGAGACTTTGTGTTGCATCTCAATTTGCTGGTTACTACGTCCTTAGTTACATTTTACTATTACTACCAGGAGTATTCTTGTGGTTTGTTGGATAGTACTTATGAAAGAAGAGGAGTGCTTTCTATCATTTCCCTTGAGTTTTTCTTTTGATCCACATGCATCATCTCTAAAAAAAGAGAGATGGATGGTTTGTCCTAACCTTGAGTATTATTTTATATTTATATATATATAGAATATCTATAGGGAACATTCCCTTGATGAGAGGAGAGATTAGTCCCCTTTTGATGTAGTAAACCTACACATTTGGATGACCAATCTTCCTACTTTGGCTGATCAGACCTATTTTGTTTATCAATATGCTAATCGACAAAATATTCAACCAATAGTTTTTGGCAACTCTGATAGGGATATAACCCATTATCATTATAACCCTTATCCATTATAGACTCTGGTGATTCCATTTCATGTCTTACCCATTATCCATTTATAGCCTTACCATTTTCCTCCATCTCCATTATTTTATTTGGTCTACAAAACCAAATCTATTGGGAAAGAGTGCACAGTTTAAAGCCCAAGCTAAAGTTGAGCCAGTCCTTTTCCATTTTTGTTTTATAATCTAGCTACTCTATCTAGATTTGTTATCTCTATTTTTTTAATTAAATCATGGTAGTTTGAGGCCCCTGGGGTTACTCTTTTGGCCCACTCAACTTGACTCCACCTCTGCATGAACTCCCACGTAGTTTAAGAAAGAATTTCCCCAAATTTTTTGGTGATGGAATAGTTCACCCTGATGAACACATTGCAGCCTTTAGCATAGCCTATGGTGTTATAGGGGTGGAATTTGAAGACATGGAAATCAAGATTTTTGTGGAGACACTACAAGGTGCTATTGTAGACTGGTTCTACCATCTGTAAGCTAGATCAGTGACTGACTGGGATACACTCAAAACCAAGTTTGAAGAAAGGTTTAAACCTATAGAAGATGCACATGCCTTGTTGGCCCACGTCACTCAGATGAAGAAAGAGCCTCATGAGCCTATGAGGGATTTTATTTCTAGGTTTGACAAGTTGAGGCACAGGATTCCCATGGTCACTCAGCTGAGACCTCAAAACCTCAAATCCTTCTTCATCAATTCACAACTACATGAAGAGAGTTTTATACTAAGACATGCTAGTCAAATAGATCTTGTTGTAGCTCAACTTTTGGCCATTGAGGTAGAAGATGACCTTATCTTGGAAAGAAAGATAAGGAGAGACCCAAATAGAAGTAAACCCTCTTCATCTTCTGAATACTCACCCATAGTCAACATTGACCCAATGGTACAAAAGTTGGCAAATAAATTGCTAGCCTTGAAAAGGCAAATGGCACAAAGTATGTCTTCTACTCCTCTATATAAAGATATACCAAGGAGGACATTCCCTAATCAACCATATCAAGGAAACACTACCAGAAGTCAAGGGAAACAAAATCATCTTCCTCCCCCATAGAGG
This sequence comes from Torreya grandis, assembly GCA_037957365.1. Taxonomy (NCBI): domain Eukaryota; kingdom Viridiplantae; phylum Streptophyta; class Pinopsida; order Cupressales; family Taxaceae; genus Torreya; species Torreya grandis. Next base: position 948,048 of record JARHVA010006237.1, on the reverse strand, counting down.
AACCTTGCCCTTGAAGCACCTCCAACCAACTTAGTAGTTAGATATCTGGAAATAGAACATGTTTCCTATTTTCAACCTAAGTTTGAGCAAGAAAATGGCACTAATCTCTTCAGGGAGGATCTAGAAGAATCAGTTGGTGACTCCCACATTGGTTTCCTAAACTACCAAGATGAACCTAGAAGTAAAGGAGAAGCTATTGATGGATCATATGTAATGTTTACCAAGTCCAAGAACCAATCAGTCCAACAAGCTGATAGAGGAAAGATAGAGGAGCAACCTCAACCAAAAATTACAATTGCTAAGCATAGAACCACTCTACCTTTTTAGTAAAATAATCTAGTGATCACCCAAAATGTAAGTACATCAATTTCACCTTCACCTTCTACTTTAATTTCAAAAACTAGCCCTCCTCCCATCCCTCTTAGAACCCAAAAGGTTGAAATGTTTTCCTCTATTCCTAGTCCAATTGATCTATCCCCATTATATAGAATTAGGGATCATGAGCTATGCATTCACAACCATTAGATACACCTCCTAATCAAGGGTTCAAAATAGTCTTGCCAAAAATAGAAACGTTAACTTACAAATAATAGCTAAACTAATCATGTAAACAATTAGTTCTCACACAAAAATAGACTTTTTGGATGCACATGTGACTGACATCAGTCCCTGTCAGTCTACACATGACCGACGTCAGCCGATCCATAACTAATGTCAGCATCCTCCAGTCGATCCTTGACTAACATCAGTGACTATGTAATACATCAACCTTTGCATTTGCTCATTGATGAAGCTTTTAGCTCCACACCTTAACAATCTCCCACTTAGAGATAAATAGCTACACTTGTACCTTTATAGCAACATCTTCTAGCTTCTCCATCTTCAAGCTCAATCTTGAAGACCAACAAAAGTTGAATGAAGATTCAACTTCTCCTTTGTTACCAACTTTGTTAACATATTAGTAGGGTTCTTATCTGTATGGATATTTTCTAGCTTCAACTCACCATCCTCCAATACCTATCTAATGAAGTGGTACCTAAGTTGTATGTGTTTGGCTCTTGAATGAAAGGCTGAATTCTTAACCAAATGAATTGCACTTTGACTATCACTATATAATCTACAACTCTCTTGCTCCTTTCCCAACTCTTCCATGAACCATGTCATCCATATCATCTCTTTGCTAGCCTCTATGACTGCAATGTATTCTACCTTTGTAGTAGACAAGGCAACAACCTTCTGCAACTTTTAAATCTAGCTAACTGCCACTCTACCAATAGTGAAAACATATCCTGTGGTGCTTCTTCTACCATCCAAGTTACCTGCCATATCCACATCTACATATCCATGTAGAGAAGTGTTTGACCCTTCATAGCACAAATGCCTATTGCTGGTCCCTCTTAGATATCTGAGAATCCACTGAACTACTTTCCAGTGTTCCTTCCCTGGATTGGCCATAAACTTACTGACAACTCCCACTACTTGGGCAATATTAGGCCTAGTACATACCAGTACATACATTAAGCTCCCAACTGCGGAAGCATATGGAACTCTACTCATGTACTCTACCTCATCATGTGAATTAGGAAACTATTCTTTGCTCAGTTTGAAGTGTCCAGCCATAGGTGCACCTACTAGTTTTGCATCCTACATATTAAACCTCTCTAACACCTTGTTCACATAATCCTCTTGAGACAAAATCACCCTATGATTTTTCCTGTCTCTCTTAATACTCATGCCAAGGATTTTCTTTGTTGCTCCCAAATCCTTCATGGCAAATGTGTGAGCTAATTTTACCTTAAGCTCAAAAATATCTTGCATGTGTGAACCTACAACAAGCATATCATCTACATACAGCAACAAGATAATATATCTACCATTATCCAATCTCTTAAAATACACAAAATGGTCAGATTGACATCTACTATAGCCATGCTCAGTCATAAACCTATCAAATTTTAAATACCATTGTCTAGGAGCTTGCTTAAGACCATATAAGCTTTTCTTCAACCTGCACACAAGCTTCTCCTTACCTTTGACCTCAAAACCCTCTGGCTGATCCATATATATTTCTTCATCCAGATCTCCATGAAGAAACACTATCTTAACATCAAGCTACTCAAGATGCAAATCCTCAATAGCAAATAAAGACAATATAGTCTAAATAGAAGTCATTTTTACTATAGGAGAAAAAATTTCACCAAAATCAATTCCTAGTTTCTGTGCAAATCCCTTTACTACCAACCTAGCCTTATGTCTCATCTATCCATTCTCACCTTCTTTTAACCTATAAACCCATTTATTCTTCAGTGTTCTCTTTCTCGCTAGAAACTCAACCAAATCCCATGTTTGGTTCTCTTTCAAGGAATCAATCTCCTCATTCATGCCAAGCTCCCACTATTTCTGGGTTTCTACCTACATTGCTTCGTCAAAACTCTCTGGTTCTCCACTATCAGTGAGCAATAAGTAGAATAATGAATGAGAATATCAAATTAGAGGTTTACTTACCCTTTTTGACCTCCTTATGGGCATCTGAGACTCATTCACTACTTGTTATCCACCCAAATTCTCTATCAATGACTGATCTCAATCATCTCCAGGCCTGTACTTGATTGACGTCAATTCTACCTGACTGACGTCAGTTTTTGCCTGACCAACATCGATCACTGTCTAACTGACATCAGTTCCAATTTGACCTATATGACCGATGTTGGTTCCTTCCTGACCAACGTCGATGTCTATGTTTTTTTGGAAGTGATTTCCTGTGAGCTCATTTTGGATCACAATCTCATCCAAATCTCCACTACCCTGCTCAGAATTATTCAACTTCTTAAGCTGATCACTGTACATCACCTTCTCATTGAAAACAACATCATGGCTTCTAATTATTTTATTAGTTCTTAGATTCACAACTGGAATCCAAAATCTCCAAAGCCATAACCAATGAAAGTGCACCTCATAGACTTAGCATCCAGCTTCTTTCTATATTCTTTATCAACATGCACAAAAGCTTCAGAACCAAAAACTCTGAGAAATGAAAGATCTACCTTTTTACCTATCCAAGCCTCTTTTGGAATTTCACCATCTAGAGCAGTAGAGGGTCCTCTGTTAATCAGGTAAACCGTAGTGTCTACAGCTTCTGCCCAAAATTGTAAGGGCAAACTAGCATGCAACCTCATACACCGTGCATGCTCCATTATTATTCTGTTCATCCTTTCAGCAACTCCATTTTGTTGAGGTGTCCTTTGAACCATCCTTTCCCTACATATTCCATACTTAGAATAGTAACTTTTGAACTTATTGCTACAATACTCACCACCATTATCAGATCTAAGTCACTTTAATCTCAAACTTATTTCATTCTCAACTAAAGATTTCCAATTCCTAAATGTGTCAAAAACATCATATTTTTTCCTTATGCAATAAATCCATACCTTTCTTGTAGCATCATCAATGAAAGTAACATAATACTGTGATCCTCCAATAGAAGCTACCTGAGCTAGTCCCCACACATCTATGTGAATAAGCTCCAACTTATGCTTCCTCTTTGTTAACCCAATTTTAACAAACCTTACTCTCTTCTATTTTCTAAAAACACAATGCTCACAGAAATCTAGATCTATGAATTTCAAATCTGAAAGTTTACCTTTTGACTTAAAATTTTTCATTCCCTTCTCACTCATGTGGCCGAGCCTATAGTGCCATAAATTTTCATCTACATCTGAAGTAGATAATACAGAAGGAGAATAATCAATAATACAATTACATAAATAGAGAGTACCTACTCTCTTACCTCTAGCTATTATAAGTGCACCCTTGGTAGCCTTCCAAGATTCAGCTGTGAGAGTTACTGTGTAACCCTCATCACCCAACTTTCCTACAAAAATTAGATTCCACTTCAGGGCTGGGACATGCATGACATCCTTCAATGCCCATGTGTTGCCATTCCGCAATTTCAGCTGTACTTTTCCTTTGCCAACAATTTTAAAAGGCTCATCATCCCCTAAATAAACTTTTCCAAAATCTCCCTGGACATAATCATTGAAAAATTCTCTATTTGGGGTAGCATGGAAAGAGGCCCCAGAATCTAAAACCCAAGATTCTATTTTATTATGCAAAGAAAGTGAAAGAGCATCTTGTGCAACAATACTTGCAACTTTTGCTTCTTCATTACCTTCATGTTGATTCTCTTAATCAACCTTCAACTAGCAATCTTTCTTTACATGCCCTCTCTTTCCACAATTCCAATAGGTTATTTTCATTTTTCCATTTCTAGATTTGGATCTATTGCTCATCTTTGACTTAGACCTTGATCTCCCTTTCTTTCTCTTCTCTCTTTGCCTTCCCCTGCTTTCAATACTTAAAGCATTACCTGATGATTCCCCTATGCTTTTCCTACGAGTTTCTTCATTCAAGATTACACTAACAATATCATCAACTTTCAAGATATTTGAAGCAAATGCAATATTACTAACTTCCATTACTAAACTATGCCAACTTTCAGGTAAAGAGCATAGAATTAAGAGATCCTTAATTTCATCAACAAAAATTATTTTGACTGAATTTAACTAATTTACTATTGCATGGAAATCATTAAGATGACTAGATACAAATCCACCTTCCTACATTTGAAAATTAAATAATTGCTTCATAAGATATACCTTATTTGAAGCTAAGGGCTTTTCATATAAATTTGCTAAAGTATCCATTAACTCTACCGTTGTCTTTGCCTGTGACAAGTTGGAAATCACAAAAGATGCCAGGCTCAACCTTATGGATCCTAGAGCCTTTCTATCAAGAAAATTCCATTCTTCATCTTGCATATCTATGGGCTTGCTTGAAACCCCACCTAATGGTAAGTACAAAACTTTATGATATGGATAATCTTCTATCTGCATCCTCCATAATTGATAGTTCTTGCCATTAAACTTCTCCATTCTCAGTTACGTTCTTCTGCCATTGCTATACTCCCACTCAAATAGAAACCCATGTGAATGACCTATAATCAACACACACTAAACAGATTTGAAACCACCTGTTAGTGAACTCAAGCTCTGATACCACTTGTCAGGATTGTAACAAGAATAATTGATTACTGTTGTGTAACTAAACATGGAATTAAACCAGAATTGAAAGCAACTAGAAATCAGAATCAGCAAAGAATAAGAGATACAAGAAATAATGAAAACTTGTATTAAACTCTTCTAGAAGGAAATACAATTAAAGGAATCTCTCTTTCTTCTCACACCTCTCAGATGTATATATCTCTTTCCCTCAAGAGTTCTCTCTCACAATTACAAACACAATTCAGCTACTTGAATTGATTTTCTACATCATACAAGCTATGAAGATCTATCCCTATTATATAAAATTAGGGATCATGAGCTATGCATTCACAACTATTAGATACACCTCCTAATCAAGGGTTCAAAATAGTCCTACCAAAAATAGAAATGCATACTTACAACTAACAACTAAACTAATCATGCAAACAATCTATTCTCACATGAAAATAGACTTTTTGGATGCACAGGTGACCGACGTCGGTCCTTATTAGTCTACACATGAACGACATCAGCTGATCCATAACTGACATCGACATCCTCTAGTTGATCCCTGACCGACGTCGGTGGCTGTGTAATACAACAACCTTTGCATTCACTCATTGGTGAAGCTTTTAGCTGCACACCTTAATAGTAAAATGATCTGGTGATCACCCAAAATGTAAGTACATCAATTTCACCTTCACCTTCTACTTCAATTTCACAAACCAACCCTCCTCCCATCCCTCCTAGAACCCAAAAGGTTGAAATGCTTTCCTCTATCCCTAGTCTGATTTAGCCATTTGACATAATTGATCATGTCAAAAAGACCAAAATACAAATGTCTAAATTTGAATACTTGCAGTCCAATCTTGATCAATTGGATAGGTCAGTCCACTGTGTCAAGAACCAAACCATCCCTACAATATAAGAGGTTAAGAAAATAATTCATGATTCCCCAAAGAACATGCCCATTCTAAATAATCTTGTCATTGCCCCTCCAGCTGCCCCTAGGAAAATAGAGCCTTTCTTCCCTGTTGATGAATGGTTATCAGCTTAACAATTGCATTATTGATTTTAGGGCATCTAATAATGTCATGCCTACTAAAGTAGCTAAGTCTCTAGGTCTCACACTAACCAAGACAATTGGGAGATGTTTCTCCATGGAGAACAAGCACGTACCATTGCTGGGGCAAATCAAAGATGCCCAATTTGCATTGGCAGCCTTTCCAGTCAAGAGAAGCAAGATGATTGTCTTGGTGGCTGATGTCCCAACATCCAATGGCATTTTGTGTGGATGAAATTTCTGCAAGGAAGTGGGAGGAAAACTAAGCATGGACCTGTCTAAGGTAAGGATCTTTGTACAAGGTGAAATGAAGAGATTGCTCCCTAAAAAGGAGGCAAAATATGTGGTCACCCAAACATCAGCCCTTGCAACACAAATTCTATTTGAGTCTTTAGATAGGGGTAATTATTTCTTGACCATAGAGAATGTTCATGTTTCTATAGATGAAAGTCCTATAGTTGACAATCTAGGAATTGATCCAAATAAGACTTCAGAAGAATTAGTAGGGTGCAGTAAAAATAAGGAAGGATCTTGCATCTCTAATGAAGAGAAATTTGATAGAAGATCAGCTTCTAATGATGCTTAGATCCTAAAATCTAATGGCAGCAATTCTTCCACAGCTGGATGCAAATCTCTATTGCTCAGATTGAAGATTGCTCAAGATGAAGAGATCAAACTCCTCCACATCAAAGGAGATGCTAAATTGATAGTTTGTCAGGAGTTTGATGTAGACAAACCAATCATGTGTTGGACTGAACTAGAAGAATTACCAATTATGGTAATAGACCATGCTCCTACAAATCAAAATTAGGCAAAAGAACCCTTCACCAAGAAAGCAAGGAGTTATGGCTTTCAAATTGAAGACCACATCCTACCATGGGGTAAGAAGAAGATAGAGCCAAGAGGAAAATGCATAAAATTGGTTTCTTGGTGGAGAGTTCCATTCGCTTGTCACTATTTTTGGGGACAAAATGGTTTCCTACTAGTTTACCAAGAAATAGCACTATTTTCACTATCTCTCAAGAAGCAGCATCTGAAATAATTCAATTCTTGAAGTATTAGATCATTTCATCTGTATATATGTATATTTGTATAGTTTGTAATTCTATTTTGTTTTTGTTTATTTCCTTTTTTGATGCCTTTCATTTCTGGGTAACATGACTCCATATCCCAATGGCATACTTGAAGACATTAGAGATTTTGGATTCTACTCCATTTAATTCTTTTTACAATTGATAGAAGTTCCCCAACTGGAGCCAGCTATTGTCCTCCAAAAATATCACTCATTTGAACTATTTTTGTCCTATAGACCAAAATTGTCTCTTCCCTTTTCAAAATTTGTCCTGGGCATTCAAATTCCTCATTTTTCAAGCTTCTCAAAAATCTATAGACTCTGTAGGCTTGAATCTATAGACTCTATAGGCTTGAATCTACAAACTCAGTAGAAAAGGAAAATCTATAAACTCTAAAGGTCAAGGTTCAACGGGCTTCACAAGTTGATTTCTACAGACTCTTTCAAGGTTAGAGAAAACTATGAACTTAGTTTCTACAGACTCTACAGGTAGGTTCATTTCTATAGGTTCAAATACTTCTACAGTCATGTTCAAAAGTCTTCTACAAACAAGTTTAATGCATTTGGTTTAACATGTTTAAAAGCTCTCAACACAACTGTGAAGTTTAATCAGCAAAGTTCATCACTTTGGTTCAATCAAATGATTTATAAGTTGGTTCAAAGGCTTCATTTGAATCATTTAACCAAATCTTGGTTCAACATTTGGTTCAATGCTTCGGTTCATTCAATTGGATCATTAGCTTGAACCATTTTAGTTCAAAGCTTGGTTCAACATTTGGTTCAATGATTTTGATTCATCACCTTAGTTCATCAGCTTTAGTTCACTTAGTTGGTTCATTGATAGTAGGTTCAATGCTTTGGTTTAACCAAATAGTTCATCCACTTGGTTCAAAGTTTGAACCATCAGCTTGGTTCATCAGAGCGATTCAACGGATTAGTTCAATGTTGGGTTCAACCTAGTGGTTCAATGCTTTGGTTCAATCAAATAGTTCACTCAATCAATTTAAAGGAGTGGTTCAATGAAAAAATTCAAAGAAGCCTCCTGAAGCACAAGTGCCCTTATGGAGGGCACTCGGTTGACAAAAGTACCCTTCGAAAGGGTCATTTTCAAAGAAGGCCACAAAGGTAAATTCTTTCAAAAAAATTGTTTAAGGCAGACAAAGGCATAATTCTTTTGGACTTTTGTCGAAAGGAATTCCTTCAGATAAAAAGTCTAAAAAAATTTAGATAGGCTATGGGAAGAAATCCTGAAGGAGTTTTTCAAAGTTGAAGAACAAAATGATAATTCTCACAAACATTTTATCCATGGGAATTTGTCTGTAGACTTTTTGTCCGTGGGAAAAGCATGGGGAAAAAGTTTGTGGGAATGTCTGTGAGAGACTCTAAGGAAAAGGCCACTAAAGGACTCTGAAGGGTAGGTGCCCTTGTGAGGGACTCTTGGCTACCAAATTGAAGGACATTTCCCCAAAGACAAAGGGTCACTTTCCCTTTGGGAAGATGTAAAATAAGAAATCTGAAGGAAGAATTTAGTGACCCAAAGCGGATCATTTCTAAAGGCCTAAAAGGCCAGGTTCTTTCTAGCAAAGTGCAAAAAAAGAAAGCAAAAAAAAGACCAAGGGGTGATGTGCTCGAAGATGTCAAATTCTAGTATAGCAAACTAGCCGTTGAAAGAGTATTGATGGGTGTGTGAACGTCAATTTCAAAGCTCATAAAATAGCCATTGTTCCTTGTAATCTATAGACCTAAAAACATTCAAAGGCTTGAAGGCTAAGACCAGTAAAAAGTGACTAAGGAATAGAACAACAAATTGAATCTAGGACCCGATTCAATTAACCAGAAAAGGAGGAATGATGAAGAAGGATCAGACTGCCAGGTGGACATTGAAAGTTACAAACTTTCAATAGTATGACTTGTTTCTCTGCATTGAGAAAAACAAATGGGTAGATGCCCCTAAATTCTAGCCTATCTTTTTAACAGATTTCAATGCAACATGATGTGTTACTGTTCCTGAGTCCTTCTTGAAGAGGCTACACAAGGGACTCTCTTTTATTGTAAATGGATCTCTTTTTGACAATCAGAAATGAAACTCTACCCAAATTAGAAGGCATTACTGAGACTTTGAGCCTAGATTATTAATCATATTTTGTTATTGGAATAAGAAAGCAAGTGACTTTTTAGACTTTGTGCTATGATATCTCTATTTTTGGGGAAACTTTTCTTATGTCTTTTTCCTTGATATATTTTCTATTCCTTTAATTCAATAAGCAGAATTAGTGAAAGTAGTCAAGAAGGTGTCCCGAAGAGTCAACTGTGGAGATAATTTATGCCCCCATAATTTACTTTAGTGTGTTTTCTTTTCATTTCTATGTAAAGGACCTTGGGATGACTTTATGCCCTCACTGTCCTTCGTATCTTACTCTTGAGCAATTCAGGTGGAGACTTTGTGCTGCATATCGATTTGCTAGTTATTACGTCATTAGTTACATTTTGCTATTACTACTAGGAGTATTCTTATGGTTTTTTAAATAGTACTTCTGAAAGAAGAGGAGTGCTTTTTATCATTTCCCTTGAGTTTTTCCTTTGATCCACATGCATCATCTCTGAAAAAAGAGAGATGGATGGTTTGTCCTACCCTTGAGTATTATTTTATATATATATATATATATATATATATATATATATATATATCTGTAGGGAACCTTCCCTTGATGAGAGGAGAGATTAGTCCCCTTTTGATGTAGTAAACCTACACATTTGGATGACCAATATTCCTACTTTGGTTGATCAGACCTATTTTGTTTATCAGTATGCTAATTGAGAAAATATTCAACCAACAAACTTAACATGAAAAATGGAACATGTAGACTTTCAAAAATATTTTTGACCAAAATGAGAAGATAAAAGAAGAGTTAAAACTTCTTAAAATTATTATCCAAAGTAAGGGTATATACCAAAACCTCTTCTAAAGAGATAAAGTCTTGATTAGTGAGTTCTACTCTATAGAGGCCAAAGAGGAAGTCTTAAGGAGGCATGAATAAGGGAACATATTTCTTGAAGGAAGGTGACATAAAATTTAAATTCTTAAACATATCTACTCTAAATTTCAAAACCTTGAACATGATAAGTGTTAATTAATAATTATGGTTTAAAATGGTCATATATAGAATCCATATAGGAAGAAATAATTTCCTTTTTTAAGGATCTCCTTTATAAATAAACCTAGTATATGTTAGAAAAGGATAGGGACATCCTAAATCTATTTTTTGGGACATCTTGAATCTACTTTATATCACCATAATCTAATCACATAGCAATATTATTTTTTTCCTTTCCATGTGGAGGATATTAAATATGCAATATTTAAAATGGAAGGAGACAATGACCTTGATACTGATGGTTTTCACCTTTTTGTCTTCCAATGTTTTTTTTTGGATGTCATTCAATGGGATTTGGTGGATACAAAAAAGTATTTTATTCACTCATGATAAAAAAAATTAACAAACTTTCCTTGTTCTCATTCCAAAAAAAGTGAGAGGGAGAGGGGAATATTTTAAATATATCAATCCAAGTAGTCTTTGTAACACCATCCAGATGATCTTATCCAAGATACTAGCTCTTAGGCTCTAGGTTATTTTACCTCACTTGATTTCTATCCATAAAGGTGAATTTTTTTGGAAGATAGATTACAAATAGTGTGGCAACACTCCATAAAGATATTCATTTCATTCAAAAATATAACATAGTAGGGATTTTCCTCAAACTTAACATAAAAAAAGACAATGATAGTGTCTCATGGATCCTTATATGAAAAATTCTTGAGAGACCTAGTTTTCATTCAAATTTAAGGAACCTTATATTTTATTTCATCACCATACCTATATTTTCAATTTTCATGAATGTTTATATAATAGGTTTATTTTTGGAAGAAAGGGGTTTAAGATTGGGATATCCTCTTTATCCATAGATTTGCATCCCTATGGTTGAATCAATCAAAAGAATATTTAAGAAATCATGACTAAGTGTAATTTTTAAAGTCTTGTCTATTGATCCAAAAATTTCCATCTTTAATAAAAAAATTGGATGATAATTTTGTGGACACCTAGATTAAATTTAGAGTCCAAATTAACCTAAAACATAGTAATCATTCTTCTTAATATAATTTATGACATCTCCTTACAAATTCAAATAATTGAATAAATCAAATTAATTAATTGTACAAACTTTTAAATCCTTGTTTAAATATTAAATCAATATTTTACACCTCACCCAACACCTTTCACATTATTCTCCCTCACATGATTACTCATCCCAACCAAATCCACATTTGCCTCAAATTCTTTTGAGACACCCTTTGAGTTGTCAAAAAGTTTGACTCATTCCTGATGACTCAATTAACCAGTACCAAACTTCTCTCAACTAGTTGAAATGGTCATCATCCTCATGGGTGAGGACTCATTAGCCACTGTAGGTTATTTGGATCATTGAAAAAATACAAATAATCCTCCACCATTGGATCTTACTCAATAAAAATATAAATAAACATGAAAACCATAATTTTCATCCATCTCAACTTATTCTAATGAAGTGTTATCCAATTCATAAGAGAACCAAAGCAAATAAAAGCATCTAAAAACCTTTTTTCACCAAAATTGTAGCCATTATCCTCTACATTGTAAGGTTGAGCAACCACATTTTTCAAGACAAAATCAGGTTTACATCATAATGGAGGAAACTTGCATGTTTAAGGTATAATTTTTCATTCACTATTTTCTTTATTTGTTACTATATCTTAGGTTGAATTTATCTTAAATTAAGATTACATAATTAGTTGATTTCTTAAAAAGTTTAGATTTAGTTCATACAAATTTAATTGTGAAATAATTTTTAGTTTAGGAAGCTAAAGTAATGAAAAAATACATTAGATTATGTAGAGGTCTCGTGTCAATCTCTCAACTTCAATAAATTTTATGTTTTCATTCTCAACACTCAATTTTCATGAAAACAAGCAGTTTCTACCATCATGAACTATCAATAATAGGTCCTCCCAATAACTTATCTTTTTATGTCATTTTTTAAAGGTAGATTGGAACTCAACTATTAAAAATCCATTATAGATAGATTTCAATTTAAATTGATAGGCTATAAAGGTAGTTTCCTTAATCATTATGGAAAATTCAAGTTACTTAAGAGTTACCTACAAATTTTTCCCATATACCTCATCTCCTTGTTTAAGGTACCAAGAAAAATAGTTGAGAATATCAATATTATTAAAATATTTATTATGTGTAAGGGGTGGAATATAAAAATAAATTCCACTTGGTGGCATGGAATATTGTTTCCTTACCAAAATATCATGGAGGCCTAGTTTTGAGAAATATAAAAACTATGAAGAAAATTATTCAATCCAAAATGGGATAAATATTCTTAAAGGAAAAAAACTTATGAATTGACATCATCAAATCCAAGTACATGGGTCACAGATAAGTTTTTACCTTTCTCACCTTATAATCTCCCCCACATGGATTCAACTTTGGAAAAAACCTTGTTAAAATCATAATTTACTAGGAAAGGGGTGAATATGGAATAAGGGGGATGTAAACAAAGTGCTTTTATTGGGTGATACGTGATTTCTCATCAAACCTCTAGGTGTCATCATTCTTAAGAAAACTCTTAGCCTAAAACATAGAATAAACATGGGGAGGAATGTTAATGACTATTTGAAAGACAATGATGGGAGAAAAGTTTAGATCACTCTTTATGTTTATTCCTTTAACCATAATGAGTTATCTAGAATTAATTATATTCAGTAGATTCTTAAAAAAAACATAGTTTTCAAGGCCCAAAAGAGGATGAATTGATTTGGGTAGCTTCAAAGGATGAGTGTTACAACATTAAATCTAGTCATCTTGTGGAATTTATCCTAGTTTTTAATGGTTTCACTTGGAGTTACCTATATGAGATTGATCTCATCCCTAAATGAAACATCTTTTTCTATTCAATAACTCAAAACAAGATTCTCTATGTGGATAACCTTGTGCATAGAGGTTTCATCCTACCAAATATATGTGTTATTTATGAATCCAAGGTTGAATATGTCATCCATATTTTCTTGTGTTATTAATTATCCCTTAATATTTTTTATTCTTTTCTCTTTGTTTAAAGTTTTATGGGTTAGAACAAACCTTTTTTAATTTGATCATTCAATGATGTAACCCTTTTACTTTAGTCAACCTATAGAAGTTGTGAAATATTTATCTTCCCAACTTATGTTGGGTATTTGGAAAGAGGGGAAGTTTTGGATTCTATAGAATAGGGAAAAGTATTCCATGATAGTGATATATTGTATTTTGGATGACATTAATGAGAACATGTCATCCACCAGAAGGAATAATCTTTCTAAAGTGACAAAGTCCAAGGAAAATGTCATCAAAAATTTGGATATATTCATTCTTAAATAAACTAATAAATATATTATAAAAGTGAACAAGAACTAGATTAAATGGAAAAGAACTTCCCACTCCATGGGCCAAGATCAACTTTGATGGATTGTCAAAAGATAATCTAGGTAGATAGGGAAGAGGAGGATTTTTTCAAAGAAAAATGTAGAACTCATACAAACCTATGTGGGACATCTAGGAATTCAAATTAATCATGTGGTGGAAATGAGTATAACCTTATGGGACATCCATGTTTCTAACAAAAATAATATCAAGTTATTGGTAATTGAATATAACTCCCAAAACATAATAAATGTTCTCAAAGGAACCGCATCCCCTAGTTAGACCATCACAAAATCAATCTTTGAGTCATTAAGTCATATGTATATTTTTGAGGATACCTTAATAAAAGAAAATATACATAGAAGTTAATAAATGGGTGGATTATTTGTTCAATCTAGGAGCATCTATCCCATACATTCTTAAATGGACAATAGTTAAGGACCTTTCTCCTTCCATCAATCATATTCTAAAGAATGAAGACACGATCAAATATTTGGTACTTAGGCCCTTGTGAATGGTATATAATGTCTTCCCAAGCTAGTGGGACCTTTAATTACCCAATTATGTTAGTCACATATAGATTCATTTGGACACATAATGAGCAAATCATAGGTAAAATCATTGTCAAATAAGGGATGATCAAAAATTATGGATTGCCTCATGTGAATATGACTATAAATTTATTAGCATGGAATGAAATGCATTGGTATAGTTACCACCTTATGATATATTATTTGAAGTGTTGGCCTTCAACACGTTTTATGAGTGTTGATTTTCAATTGCCTTCCAAACCATTTATCATTTTCACCTAGTTCATTTACCATATTATCAAAAAGGAGAATAGAGGAGAGGGAAAGTATACCTTGATTACTGAAGAAACTATGGGAGGATATTGTCTAAGGGTTCCCTTCATCACGTTAAGTTTTATAAAAAAGATAACTATATGGAAAATTATTAAGAGAGAAGATATAGGGAACTGCATTAAACATATTAAGGGCCACAACCCAGGGATCTTTATGGATTTTGAAAAAGCTTGGGATAATAAAACAATTAACATCAGAGGAGTATACATTATGATGTTTGCATAATATATCTAGATTGAGTGACATGGATACTAATGGGCTTTAAAAAATAACTATATAAGACATACAGATGAGGATATCAATTCTTTTTTAATAATAAATAAAGGATTCATGAGTGGGATGATGGAGTAGTTAGGACATCTATTCCTACTCAATGGGTGGAAGTATATAATCAAATATTGAAATATATGACTATGGAAGGTAGGTTCAGAAAAATGTATTCTTATGATTTTTAACTACTTAATCACTTTAGGATAAAAAATTGATGAGCATTTTATTTTTCCTCCTTTTGTCCTTAGAAGCTCTATCTTTGAATTTTAAGATGGGAAATTGGAGTCTCCTATTCAACAGTCCATTATCCTTTTTTTGCAATGTGCCATGGTATCCATTATCTAAAAGGAGATTAAAGCCCACCCTACCTTTATATATTCATCATACAGGGGAGTGGTGAATCCACCCATCAACCGTTTTAGGTAGAAAGGTCCTCCTCAAAGAGATCTTAAGACTATTACCATTAAAATCCCACATACTACAAGCAATGACATAGATAAGGATTTATTTGTTATCCAAAATAGTATTTCCAAATCAATATTATGTTTTGAGGTCCCTATACCCTATAAAAATTTCCACATCTATGACAACCTCAGGGTTTCACCCTAAGTCAAAGCTAATCAAAGGGAAAGTTAAGAGTAGTCTCCATAACTTGAGACTATAAATCTTGATGATGGTTATACTAACCCTTTTGTGGTCTTCCATACATCTTATTTCATTGATATAAATTTTAAGGGAGATAAATTTGAGTTAAGTGAGTCCACCCCTAGACTAAAGGGGAAGCATAATAAGGGGAGAGAAAAAGACTAAGAATAGAGAACTAAGAAATTAGAGAAATTCCTTAGATTTAAAATGGGTATAATAAAGGGTACCTTTAATGAAAACAAGAAACTAAGAAAAATATTTTAAGGACATAAAATTACACATGTCCAAGGAGAAAAACACCAAAAAAATATATCCATCCCAAAGCTAAATAAGACTAGGTATCTACAAAGGAAGGAATAGATTAGGTCTAAAGAACCTAAATAAAATAAAATAATTTGTCAATGTACTAAACATAAATAAGTTAAAACATATAAAAATAAATAAATTATCAAGAGATAATATTGTAAAAAATTAAAGATGTATCTTCTATTCAAGTGTTCCATGTCTAAAGGGGAACCTATAAACACTAACAACTATCACAATGAAAACTTGTATTAAATATATGGAAAAATGGAGATAAATATAATGGGACATATTTAGAAACAAGTCTATGTATCAATGGTAAAATTCAAGTATATATAAAATGTGGTCTCATCATATTAAAAACACTTTCTTTTCTAGAAATAAGAAATCCTAATTAGTTGAACAAATCTAAGAGCTTTCAACATAAATGGTCATAAATAAATTGTCCTAAAAATCTAGAACTTGGGTTAACTATTGAAATATATATATATATATATATATATATTATATATATATATATATATATATATATATTGCCATGAAGGATTGGTGTATGAAAATTTAAAATATCCTACCTATCCAAAATATGTTCCCACTTCTTTAGGACCCCAATAGAGCCATCAATCATTGAAAATGTTTGTTACTACCTCATAGGTGATCTTCAGTGTTGATGAACACTTCTAATTTTAGGATTCAAAGAATCCAACGCATGAGTTACAGTTTATGATAATTTTGTGATGTTTATGGTGGAATAGAAGAAAAGTATGGGAACTATCCACAATATTTATTTAATTTGGTTGTTGAGAGCCATCAACATCTAGATCTTTGAGACAATTCAAGCCCACAAGTTAATCTAAATGGATATTAGCAATGATATGTAAACTAGGTGAGTTTTGATTTTAAAAAATAGAAAAGGGAAGGGTAAGGCAAAAAAGAGAGCATGATTTCAAATTCCCATCTCAAACATTATGACAAATTTCTAATTAGTTTGAGCATACACGAACCATTTTATGGTGTAAAATAGTATAAACTCAGACTACATCAAAAAATAGGCAAGATTCGAAGGAGATATATAAACCATAAGTAATAACCAAGTTTAATTTAAAAGTTTTATACTATAACATAAATAGCATATGCACATCTAAATGTAGAGAAAATAAAATGAAGTATACCTAAGATATTTTTAGTTAATCTAGCATTATCACAAATTAATAGCACCATGACAAAAAATGTAGCTCAAAATGTAGAGAACCATTCAAATTGAAGACAACAACATGTAATTGAGAGACAACATTGGATTTCAACAAACTATTCAAACAATATTTTCAAAATTCCTTAGTTGTATTAAATGCTCTTTTGTATACAAATGGCTCTCAGTCTCTCCCTTTACAAAATGGTAACCTTTCCCTATTTATAGGAAACATAGGTAGTATATCGGTTATCTTCTCAAAATATCTATGGTAGGATAAGGACACATGTACTTAATAAAAATATTACAATGCAAAATGGTTTTTATGCCAACCTTGACAAAAGGACTAATATATGCTAACAGACTAGCTTATATATTATAAAACAAATAATTTTATGTTGCATTGGTGGGTCCCCTACGTTATTGATTGAGGATGTTCTTCACCTTAGTATATTTTTCTCTAATTAGCTCAAAATTTATTACAAGTTTCATTAAACAATCCTCTTCTTGACCTACCAATGTGTTAAATTCTTTGTCACTCTTGGATTTAAGTTCCTAAATGCATTGGGACTCTACAATTTGCTTCTCTAATGTCATGATGGTATCAAAGACCTTCTAATTATCTTTAACAAGAAAGCCTTGGTTGTCCTTGATGTTTCGGATGAAGGTACTAACCCTTTGCTTAAAATATTCATCATCCATTAGCCTATTTCATTGGTCTTAGAAGAGCTTACCAATAGTGCCTTTAAGAGCTTCTCCATTCTTGTTATCAATCCCTTATCCTCCTCCATGAAGTTGTTGAGACTATCACACCAGTTGTTCAAGTCTAGTATGTTATCTTCAATGACTCTTAGGAGGGCATGAAAATGATTCAACTTGATGATCTTGATTCTTTGAACTAGCTTGGTGTGATGGACATTAATCAATTCAGTTGCCTGATCTCTAGATTTATACCACTAAGTGATTAATGCCTATGATTTCCCAATTTTATGGGTCAAGGTATTTGATCTAAGTTTTAGGGCCTTCAACCCTTAAAAGGTGTCAAATAAGGAATTATCCAGTAGCTTAATTATATCCTTAGGGAATAAAAATGTAATTTATGCTTCTAAGTCTTTCTTATCCTTTTTTAGATTGGTGATCTTCTATTGCATCCCCTAGATTCTAGCCAAGTTCATTGTAAATTGGGATAGTACCAAACATGCCACATCCTCTTGATGGATGGGATGCTCCCCTATTGATTTCCCTTGTATAAGAGTTGGGTCTAAAAAAGGTTCCACCATTTTAAAGGTGAGATCCTCAGTGTAAATGTTAGTTTTAATGGTTGTCACCCTTTCCAACCCTATTGTATCTATATTATACATGACAGTTGTCACTGGTTCAGAGGGTTTGGATTTTTCTAAGGTTTAAATTCTAGTTACATTTGATGCTCTTGGGTATTTTATTTTCTTTCCAATTTCTTTGGCTTCTTGAACAATTATTATTTCTTATTTCTCCTTCACGAGCTCCTTGATCTAGGGGTTGACATTGTCAAGGGGATCTTCACCTGTAGGGTTAGTAATTGTGAGTGAATGTGATTGGGAAGGAACCTTTTGGATTTTGGATGGGTCTATACCACCTTTAGTCTTTCAGAAGACCTAGGGATAAGGGTAAACTTATCTTCCCTCTTCTTTTGTGTGATAGGGATTAATTTTTATGCCACATAATTTCCCTTTTCTTCCTCACCTATTTGAGGTCCCTCAATTTAAGCCACCTCAACTATGGCTCCCTCAAATTATTTATCAGACCCATAGGTCTCTACAAGTTCCTTGAGGAATTCATCCATTGTCTCATATGGTTATAGGGCAACCATATCAAAGTGTTCCACTAGAGAAGATGGTTTTGGAGGCTAGGTTGATGATGAAGGTCCTTATCTTGGCCTTTCTTCTAGTTTCTTCTCACTAAGTCCTTAAATTTGGAGTGATTATTATTGTGGCTAATTTGAAGGTGATTTAGAAGTGGAAGATAGTAGATGATACTATAATGGGTTCATTTTCCATCTCTACCTAGTTGGTTTCTCCTCTCTTTGTAGTATGTGTTTAAGCTTGAAACCATGTTGCCTACACCTAGCAAGGACTTCCCAAAATTCCATATCTTTGGTGTAAAAATGGTCATATGGACCAACATTGTGATCATAGGTTACTTTGGTTATTTTTTTTACTATAAATGATGGATAACCTTGTTATTGGGGTCCCATTCCTTTAGGTCATCCTTCTAAAAGTAGAAGTCATCCTTATGTCTAAACATGATGTCCAATTATTTCCAGTCCTAGATCAAAGTTTTTCCAATCAAGAATGGCAAAGGATGAAGAATGCCCTTCTTTTTTTCCTTATAAACATTATCAATTCCTTGGAAGATTTGGTGAGCAATTTCTTGCTCATCCAACTTGAGGGGAACATAGATAGGTAACCTAAATGGTTGGGTCATGACCCCTTCTATTTTGATAATGGTACAATATGGATAGTACCAAATATCTCTCATGAGTTCAACATACATCTTGATAAGAGGGTGGATCTTGGTCATGGGCTTCCTTATGATATTCTTGACCAAACTAGGGTATATACAATCATAAATGAATTACATATGAAATCTATACTTAAAGATGTGCAACTTCACATAGTGATGAAAAATGGTAATTTTATTATGAGAGGACCAATTATTAACACCAATAATATGAGTGGATGAATTTAATGAGTCCAATAGGTAGGGCATCATGGTGAATTGTTAGATTGTCCTTCTCTTAATGCCATAAAATTATCTCCCTAATTGGATGCTAATCAACTCTCCAATAGGTGGAGTTAGCTTCTCTACCACCATGAAATATATGTAGGAAACTCATCTAAGGTTGATATAGGTTTTAGTGGCTACCCATGAATCTCTAAAAAATTCAATGTTAAGGATTTTACCATCATGGCTCTTAGTTATATTAATTCTTTGGATTAACTAAGGTCTCAAGATAACATCTAGATTACGTTGGGTAGTCCATTCTTTGATGGAGGGGAGGTCTATATGATCTCTAGGGAGCTTGTAGTAGCCTTCAAAATCTATTATGGCAATATAGGCAATTACATTTGACACTCCTTTCATGATCTAGTCATTGTCTATTCTATAATCAAAAAATAAGGGTGCAAGGATAGCAATGAAATGCAATACCTCAGTTTAGTAGAAAATTGATGAAGACCAATCATTTAGATTGTAACTAGATCCTCAGACTTCCTCTTGGTGATTTATACCCTTTAGTCATTAGATAATAAAGGTTTTAGCTCCTCAATTATGAAGAAAATATCAAACCAATTCTTCATGCCATTGGCTAATGCCCATGTATCCAATTTAATATCTCCAAATCATCTCCCTTCATGTTCTATAGATAGATACATGTCTATATCTTCTATTATTTATTTCCTTGTCAATTCCATGATCTTAATTGCATTAAAATACAACTGGTCTTGATCCTCAGGATAACACTTTAAGCTTGCTTAATGTAGTTATGTCCTTAATAGTTAAATTTTGAGGTTTAAGTTGAGGTTTAGGGCTTTAATCTAGTTTGGTAGGATTTTTGAGGCTTTAATGGTGAGGGTGATAGATTTTATAAATGTATTCATGTCCTAGATCTTATGGATGACACCACTTTAAATCCTATCTTTTCAAGCATGCTAAATCTTAGGATTATCCTTTAGTGCTTACATGGAATTTACGTGGACCTCCTTAAGCTTGTTCCTATGGAACTTTTATGGAAATCCCTTTGAAAATTATACATTAGATTTTAAATAAATCCTTTTATGTCACTCTATTAGATTATGATTCTAAGATGAAGGTGAGCCTTTGATTAATATCTTAGAGGTCCTTTTTAATTGGTCATTTAGATCTTGGATGACCCAATTATGCCAATTGGCACATTCTAGCTTCCTTGGGAAAAGTCCACCATCACTTCATACCATTTGATTAAGATTAGTGATGGAATGAGAACCATCGATCATGATCTATGAGGTCAAAATTGATTGGTTGAGAGGTTGGTTGTGGTTAAATTTGATAGTCTCACTAACATCAATGGTGTCCTTACAAATGTCAAATAATAAGAGTGTGACTATAAAATTTAATCTTGTGAGGTTATTTTGTCCAAATGATAGTGTGACACATGTTGAATTCTTGGTTATCTCTAGACTTTTGGGTCAATGCACTCCATTAGATCAAGCTAGGTGATAAATGTGAACTATTGATAATGATCTGGGACGTCTTCTTTGATTGGCTCATATTTAAGGCTCTTTGATTTTGCATTGTAAGATCAAGATCACCAAGTGAATTATGGATAGTCCAATCCAGTAAGATGCATAAACATTAAGTTAGTTTTTGATGCACATAGGCTTAAGATAAGGGATTAGCATTAAAAAATACTATGATCTAAGTTTTAATGTGATAAGTCTAAATTTTAAACATTCAGAGGGTACCCTTTTGGATTCAGGATAAAATTTTGGACAGGGTTTATTTTTAAGGCCTCGCTAACATTAAATATGTCCTCATAAACATCAAATAATTAGAACATGATCATCAAAGTAAATTCCATAAAAAAATTTATAGTGAGTAGGTTTTATTATGTAGTTCATCCAAGGATGATTTCATATTGTTGGATTGAGGCTCTGAGAAGCAAGATCTGTTAGATCTACATCCAAGTTAAAACATCAAATTATATAATGACACATGTAGTGATTTAGACTAAAGTTTAGGATCCTTGAGCATCATCTATGTTAAACAAATTCCAAGACATTTCAAGATTAAAACTTAGGCTAAACATTGATAAGGTCTAAGTCTAGGATGAAAAGGGGGTATGTGGACATAATATTTAACAAGGTTAGGATGGATTTTAAAAGGGGTAAGGAACATAAAAGGGGACTTAAGTATAATCTTATGTCAAGGTTCAGACATGTTTAAAAACATAAACGAGCCTTAATGTAAATTTAAACTTAGGGTCTTTTTAAAAGGACTAATTCTTGATAAATTTTCTCCCATGAAAATTGAAGTTGAACCCTTAGGGTTTTTTTTCTCAAGAACCCTACCTTCTTCCATGAAAACTACACTTATCCATCCAAGGGTAATCATTAGTAGAGTTATCTCATAAATCATAATTAAACACCCAAGGACCCATCCCTTTTTAGGTAGATGATCTTCAAATTCTAAGAGAATAACCTCATGAAATCTAGACTAGGATAAAAATGTTTTGAAACATTTACAAGGGTCCCTATTTTGTAAATCAAAAATAAATGAGGTATGTTGGTCCCAACAACAATAGTGACTCACAAGGGAAACATAACAATATTTCATAACCTATAAATTCTAGTTTAAAAGCAACACATAAGTCCTTTATCTCCTTTTATCCACAGATCCTTACTTAGGTCAATTCAATGTTGAAACAAATTTCAAATGTGTATAATTCAAATACTCATGTCAGAGCCTAAACATGTTATGTGTGTTATTTGATTCCACTTACTATTTGTCATAAGACTTCAAGGAACAACATTCAGGTTCATATCTTTTTTACCATTGCATTTGACTTTGACAAATATTTAGATATTATTTTAGGAATAGTTACTCTTAGTTTAGGGGAGGCTTGGGTATTGCTCTACTGCTAGCTAGGCATCCATAACCCTAATAGAGATACATTTTCTTCACTCATGGCCTTGTTCCACTACCAAATAGGCATCCATAGCCTCGGTGGAGGTTACCTAAATCACCTTTGACTTTGCATCTTTTCATTTATCATTAAGTCCCTTTTGTGTCTTTTTTTTTCAACAAAGGTTAGGAGCTAGGATAACCAAGTTTAAGGATTTGGTCAAATAGTTTGACCTTAGGATAATCATCTTTAGTTGAAACCTTAATCTCAGACAAGAACGTGTTTTAAGTGCAAGCATGCATATGCCTTAACTATTGAACTCTCCTTCCACATACATGATTCTTCTTACAACAAAGCTTTGGTCTTAGGTAATGTATTGGGTTCTTTAGGGGGGTGTAACTGACTTCCATGTGAGTCTTTTTAAAGTATCTATATTGTAACACAATGATATATTATATATTTAGGTCCTTTTGTGTAAGATTCATGCCCTCTCTTGAAATACTTAACTTTGAGCAATTTTGAACAAGGATAGTCTATGAGACTTTATTAAAACAGGGAACATAACCAAGCAAAAAGGACAAAATGCAAAACAAACAAACAAAAAGACATAAACAAACATAAGGAAAAAAATATATACAAGCCAAGTAGGAAAACAAAACAAGAAAGGAGACTAACAAGCCTACCTACTCTAACTCTAAGTAGTCTTATAGATTTTATTCCATAAAGACCCCTGATGGAACAGTAGAAAAGTAATGCTTGAGGTATTTCCCATTGGTACACAATGTGAATTTTGATCTTGAAGGTATTTAATATTAAAAGTGTTGTTACCCTAGGTCTCTAAAATTTGGTATGGGATAATTTATAATGGTGCAAACTTACCATGTTTTCCCTTCGGTTCTAATGCCTTGTCCCAAAAGAGGACTAGGTCTCCCTATATAAACAAATTCACCTTAGGCCTTTTTTCAACCCATATTTGCATAGTTTATTGATGTCTAATAAAGTCTAAAAATTCCTTTTCTATAGCATCTTCCATCTGAATGATGTCTAATAGCATAGAATTAACAAGTTCTTGGCCTTCCTCCATGTATTCCTGCATGAATGTGAATGTAGGCAATTTGATTATGATGGGGAGGATAAGTTCTAAACCATATACAAACACAAATGGTGAATCCTTGAGTACCTACTTGATCCTTATTTTTTCATCCCATAATGCATACTTAAGGATCTTATGCCATGTTCTAGGCTTGTCTACAATAGACTTTTTGATGGCCTTCATAAGATTCTTGTTGGTAGATTCTGAAACTCCATTTCCTTAAGGATAATGATTCTAGGAAAAATTCAAAGAGATGTCATTATCATAATCCCATTTGGTCATTTAAATTGATATGAATTCATATAAATTATCACAAACTATGGAAATTAGGGTTCCAAATCTGGTGAAAATATTTTCTTCTAGGAAGTTGATCACTTCCTTTGTCCTACATTATTTGGTGGTTATATCTTTAGTCCACCTTGTGTAATAATATATAGTAGTTAGGACATAATTATGGACTTTTTAAGAATTAGTAATGATAACTCCTAAAAATTCTAATCCCCACTATGCAAAAGGTTTATTTACCATCACTAGTTGTAAAGGTGTGGTTGCCTTTGGCTCTTTTATGCTAATAATTTGGTATGAATGGTACTCTCACATGTTTGTGAGTATCCTCAAAAATGGTGGTTCAATACTACCTATCTCTTAGAATCTTATGGGATGTGGTTCTCCTTGAAGGATGTCCACTACCTAACTTTTCATAAAAAATAGACATGATTTGAGAAGCCTCTTCTTTAAACACACACCTTAAGTAGATCCCTTCAACTTTCTTCCTACAAAGGACATAATCTTCGATGAGGTAATGGGATGCTTTGATCCTTAAGGCTCTCCTTTGTTCTCTGGTTAGTCTTGGGGAACAACTACCTCTAATGATAAGATGTATTTAAAAGTCGTACCATTCATTGGGATGGACGTTTTGTTGATCCACTTACATGACAAGAAGTTTGGAATTAACATTGGTAATCATCTAGACTAGGCCTTAACATTACATCAATTTTACAATATTCATCTCTATATCATACTCTTGTAGGATTTCCATCCACTTGCCTCTTATTTCCCCAAGCTCAATCTAACTTAACATAAACTTTGTGGATAGGTTTGGTAATATGACATGTACCTTATTTCTAAGGATGTAATGCTTGAATTTTTTCACTACCTTCACTAGTGCATAGGCTTGCTTATCAATCAAGGAATAGTTTACCTATGCATTTTTGAAATTTGTGTTTGTGAAGGCTATAGGGTGGTCATTTCCATCCACATTTTAATTTAGGACTATAACCATGGTGTGGTTAGAAGCAAATGAATACAAGTAAAAGTCCTTTGAGAAGTCAAGACTTATCAAGACTGGGGCTTGACTGATTGCCTTTTTGATGTCAGCAAAAGTTTTCTTAGATTCCTCATCCCAAGAAATTTTAACATCTTTCTTAAGAATATCATTTAGAAGTTTGATAATCTTAGCAAATCCTAAGATGAACTTCCTCATGAAGTTAATTTTACCAAAGAATGACTTCAATTCCTTCTAGTTGTTGGATAGCTCAATCTTGGAAATGGTTTCCTCTCTCTCAGGTTCTATGGAAATCCATTCTTGTGTGATGACATTCCCCAATAGTTTTCCTTTAGTGACATAGAAGATACTTTTATTGGGGTTGAGAGATATACCATACTTCTCACACTTTTCAAACACTTGCTTTAGGTGCATGAAATGGTCCTCTCTATTCTTTGAGAACACTATAAGATCATCCATATATATGATGATTCATTTTCCCACTATACCTTTGAAAGCATGGTCCATGGACATCTAAAAGGTGGCTTCTACATTAATCAATCCAAATGGCATTCTTTTGTAAGCATATGTTCCCCACTTGGTAGTGAAAGCTATCTTCATCCTATCTTCCTGAGAAATAAGCATTTGGTGTTTCTAGAGAAACCTTGTAGAAAGGGCATCATAACCAATCCTAGAATAACTTAGATGACTTGGTCAAGAGAAGGCATGGGTTAATTATACTTTTTAGATTATCTATTTAGATTTCTAAAGTCTATGCATAATCTTATTTCCCTATTCTTCTTTTCGACTGGGACTAGGTTGGAAACCCAAGTTGAGTGCCTAATAGGAAACAAAATTGTTTCATCCAATATCTTCTTGAC
This sequence comes from Torreya grandis, assembly GCA_037957365.1. Classification (NCBI taxonomy): domain Eukaryota; kingdom Viridiplantae; phylum Streptophyta; class Pinopsida; order Cupressales; family Taxaceae; genus Torreya; species Torreya grandis. The sequence continues at coordinate 922,222 of JARHVA010006237.1, read as the reverse complement.
CTTTTTAAATATCATGGGCTCTAAGATAGGGTTAACTAGCCTTTGTTTTTGTCTGAAGGGTTTTCAACTCTCCTTGAGAGGTATAGTATGAGTAATAACCCTTAGATCAAATATTTTTAGATATTCATAAGCCTAGGTAATTACATCTTTATACTTTGTAAGTAGCTCCTTAGCCTTTGTATTTTCTATTTTAGTGCAAGCCTTTCCTATGTTTACTTACTGGGGTTGACCATGTGAGCTAAGATCTATGACATGATAGTCCTTACCATTTACCTTGGGCACCTTAGGTGTTTTAAGAATCTTTTCATGATCAAACAACCTTTCCAATAAAATCATCCCTTTAAGTATCTTATTATCATCTAGTTGGATTATTTTACCATTAAGATCCTCCTCAAAAGAACTTTCATTAGCTTCATTAATGATGTGAGGTTTAAAGGCCCCATAATTGGTCAAGAAATCTAAAATATATTGATCATCATTGAAGACTTGAAAATAATTCACATTATCTAAGACTTAGGGGCATGGCACCAACTCAATATTGAGGTTAGGGGAATCATTATTGGGCATAAGGTTAGCTACAGTAGAGACCAACTCATCAGTAGATTTATTTTATTCCCTAGGGATAGAAATGATCTTGAAAGCATCAAAATATTCCATTAAATCCCACACTCTAAACTTGTACGTTTTAAGGTAAGATATCTTACACTAGTACTTTCTCCTTACTTAATTGACCAATAGTTTAGAATCCCCATAAAAAATGAGTTCCCTGACTTTATTCTTAATAAAAAAGTTGTAATCATAGAATGAGAGGTTCATACTCAACCAAATTATTAGTGCATGGGAATTGTAACCTATAGGATGCATGATATTTATTTTCTATAGGGTTTATCAATACAATACCAGCCCTTGATCTTGATTTTCACTTGGCACCATCAACATATAATTTCCATAGGCTATGTATAGGAGGAGGGTCATTAGAACTAGGCTCGTTTATAGTCTCTAAAGTGAAAAATCCTAGATTAGAGTTAATAAAGTTTACCTTTTCATTGAAAACATTGTATTCTATTATCATGTACCTCATCCTTGGTTATCTTTCTACCCTTAGTTGATTTGACACACCTTTCTATAATAACCATAAGTGGGAATAGTTAATAGACATGTATCCATTCAAGGCCTTAGTTCATTCTCTATTTAATATCAATCTATAAGCACTAGGGATATCCACCACTTATATGCTAATGAATTGTTAAACCCTTGGTTCATTATCCAACTGCATATGTTCATTCAATAACTCTCTAATAAATTTGACTCTTGACTTGTCTAATCATGTGCTCACCCTATCAGACTTGATTGGGGTCAACCCAACTTATTAAAATATCCCAATAGACATGATGTTGGTTGAGGATCTATAATCTAAAAGTAAATTATGGATAATCTTCCCAAATATCCTAACTGTAAGCAAGAAGGGTGGGGGATCTGCTTTGGTTACTTTCATAGTCACATTTACACTATCACTATTATGAGTTTTTCGATGTTTCTTAGACAAAGATTCTAGGAATAAATCTCTTTGTTCTATAATTTGAGTTAACTCATGTAGATTAATATAGGGTTTCATCTTTTTCATATCTTCCAAAATGTTCTATACATTTTTGCATGAAGGTTCAGTAGTAGATTTAGAAGAACTACCCTTAGGTGGTTCAGGATCATTCATTGATGTAGTGTCTAGAGGAGTCTTATAATTGTTATTGGGAGTGGAAGTAATAAATGGTTGATTTTTTTATCTATTTCTCAAAGGATATGTATTCAAGAATTAATGGAATGCTTGAATCTCTTTAGGGATATTCTCCATTTCATTATCCTCTTGGAAATAGAATTGAAATGTCTCTACCATATGTACTTGGTCAGATGGCTAGGATCCATAAGGACTTGTATTAGTATCTCTATTTGGGACTAATTCAAATGTGTCAAGCTCTTCTTGGAAAGCTTTAAAGGCTTTTCAAAACTCAATGCAATCAATCTAACCATGTTTAGAGGTAGCATGCACCCTAAAATAGTCTAGAAAGGTAATATCAGTGAGATTAATGTCCATGGTCTTCATGCTAGAGGAAGGCTCATTGGCTTATTAAAATTTTTGAAGGTGAAGTTCCTCCCATAGTTGTCATTATCATTTCCAACTTGATTTTTTAATTGTAAGAAATTTGTGCTGACCATTTAGACTATCTTTAGTATAGATTCATTCTCATTATTTGGGGTCTTAGAATTTTGGATTTGGTTATTGTTAGTACCATTGACTAATACTAAATCATTTTGCTCATTGGTTTGAAATCCATTAGTGACTTGATGACTCAAGAACCTAGGTTCTAATTAGGAGAAGCATGGTTAGTAGGTAATACATTTAGAGTGGGGAAATGGTTTAATGTTGGATCATTTTGGTTATTATATGGGAAAAGGTTTAATGTCGGCATCTAAGGATTAACATTAGAGACAAAATAAACCATCTATCCTTGAGGCTGAATTTGGTCTCTAATAACCACTACTTCAAAATAATCTTGGGCTAATGTGTTGATAACTGAGAAAGCTATTTTAAGAAACATATAAGTCATAGGGTCTACTGCAACTTTGTAAACTTCTAGAGATAAATCCTCATTAGGTTTGTATGGATCTATGGTCTAACTAAACATCTTTTGGAACCTAGAATTGAAGGATATAATGGGTTCTTTTTCATCTCTCTTAGTAGTTGTAAGTTGGTGATAAATAACATAAGGGCTTATGATCTTCCCAAATTGATCAATAAAGATAGTGTCAAAATTATTCCATGAGGTAATAAAATTGTCAAAAAAATTGAGGAAGCATTCATATGTAGTATCTTTGAATGTAAAATTAAGTAATCTACAAGATACATCTTCATGGATGACATTTAATAACCTTTAGGCAGCCTTGAAATATTTAACATGTTCTTCTACAATTGGGTTAAATACTGGCAAGTAATTTTCAATATTATGAGGCAAGTCATGAACTGCACCTAGTACATTAATGGAGGAACATCCAAACTATGCCATATCTAGATCAAAATTAAATGTAATAACCCCTTGTAAGGTTGAAGATGGTAGAGACATGGAAAACCTTCATCTTCCTCTATTTTTCATGGTTCTTTTATTGGTTTGTAGATTGAACAAGGGCTCTTTTGTCTCTGAATGTGATCTAGTCTTAATCCTTGTCAATTTCATCTTCAAGATTAAGGATCATATTTAAAATATGATTTAACAAGTTAGAATTCATAAAGAATTGCAATAAACCTACACACTAAGCCTATTTTGTTGAAGATTTTCTCATAAAGGGATAAAGGACATCGATCTTTGACTAAGTAAGATCAAATATTTACTAAATTATGCAAAGATGGCTATTATTTGCAACTTGTGACTCAAATAGACTCAAGATTCACCAAGATTTGTCAATCTTCAATCAAAATAAATTGTTCTAATTTCAAATACTATGAATTCTTAAATCCTAAAGTTATTTTTTCTAAACATTAACTATTTCCTTGTAGATAACTAAGATCTTTGCCTAAAAAAGTGCAAACATATGTGAGAAACAACCTAGATCAGGGATTTTTGCACTTAAAGTGAAGAATCACTCATAAGGGTTAAGAATATTCTATATTCAATGTATAAGTTATTTTAATTGATCAAGCATGCCCTCCTTCTAGTGCTAATGGGAGCCTCCCTATTAATGCTTTTAATTACCTCATTGGTGTTATTCAGTGTTGATGAACACTTCTCATTTTAGGATTCAAAGGATTCAAGGCATGAGTTTTAGTTTGTGACAATTCTATGATGTCTTTGGTGGAATAGAAGTACAGTATGGGAACTATCCACAATATTTATTTACTTTGGTGGTTGGGAGCCACCAGGGTCTAGATCTTTGAGATAATTAAATCCCACAAGTTAATCTAAATGGATATTAACAATGACCTTTAAACTAGGTGAGTTTTGATTTAAAAATAGAAAAGGGAGGGGTAAAGTAGAAAAGTGAGCGTGATTTCAAATTCCCATCTCAAAAATTATGACAAAGTTTTAATTACTTTGAGAATACATGAACTAATTTGTGGTGTAGAATAATACAAAATCATATTACATCACAAACTAGGCAAACTTCAAAGGAGATATATAAACCACAAGTAAAAACCAAGTTTACTTTAAAAGTTTGCTACTATAACCTAAATAGCATATGCACATCCAAATGTAGAGCAAATAAAATGAATTATACCTAAGATATTTTTATTTAATCTAGCATTAGCATAAATTAATACCCTTGTGATAGAAAACGTAGATCAAAATAAAGAGAACTATTCAAATTTAAGACAACAACACGAAATTGAGAGATAACATTGGCTTTCAACAAACTTTTCAAATAATCTTTTCATAATTCCTTATTTGTATTAAATTCTCTTTTGTATATAAATTTATAAGACTCTCTCCCTTTAAAAAATGTTAAACTCTGCCTCTTTATAGGAAACATAGGTGGTATACTGGTTATCTTTTCAAAGTATCTATGGTATGATAAGGGCACTTACCCTTAATACAAAGATTACAATGCAAAAGGATTTTTACACCAACCTTAACAAAAGGACTAATATATGATAATATATTATCATATAATTTATAAAAGAATAATTTTATGTTATATTGGTGGGTCCCCTAGGTTATTGCTTGAGGATTTTCTTCACCTTAGTATATTATTCTCTGATTATCTCAAAATCTACTATAGGTTTCATTAAACAATCCTCTTATTGACTTAATAATATGTTAAATGCTTTATGATTCTTAGATTTAAGTTCTTCAATGCATTGGGCCTTTTCAATCTACTTCCCTGATGTCATGATGGTATTAAGGACCTTCTAATTATCTTTGAGAGGCTAGCCTTGGTTGTCCTTGATGTTCTAGATGAAGGTACTGACCCTTTTCTTGAACTCTTCATCATCCATTAGGACTATGGCATTGGTCTTAGAAGATATTACCAAATATGCATTTAAGAGCTTCTCCATTATTGCTATCAAGCCTTTGTCCTCCTCCATGAAGCTATTGAAAATATTAGATTAGTTGTTTAGGTCAAATATGTTATCTTCAATGACTCCTATGACTGCATGTAAATGCTTCAACTTGATGATCTTGATGCCTTGGACCTTCTTGGTGTGATAGACATTAATAAATTTAGTTTCTTGATCTCTAGAGTTCTATCACTGAGTGATTAGTGCAAGTGTTTTCCCAATTTTATGGGTCAAGGTATTTGATCGAATTTTTAGGGAATTTAACCCTTTAAGGGTGTCAAAAGACTTATCCATTAGTTTCATTATATCCTCAGGGAATGAAAACATAATCTATGATTCCAAGTCTTTCTTCTCCTTTTCTATATTGGTGATCTTCTATTGTATCCCATGTGTTCTAACTAAGGTCATTATATATTGGGACACTACCAAACTCAAGAAATCCTCTTGATGGATGAGATACTCTCTTATTCCCTACCCTTGTATAGGGGTTAGGCCTACAAAAGGTTCCACCTTTTGAAATGTGAAATCCTTGGAACCAATGGTAGTTTTATTGGTTGTCACCCTTTCAAACCCTACTTTATCTAAATTATACATGATAGTGGTCACTGGTCTAGAGGGTTTGGGTGTCTTTAGGGTTTTAATCCTAGTTCCACTTAATGCTCTTAGATATTTTATTTTCTTACCACTTTTTTTGGCTTCTTGAACAATTTTTATTTCTTATTAATCCTTCATGAGATCCTTGATCCAGGGTTTGACATTATCAAGGGGATCTTCACCTATAAGGCTAGTAATCACCAATGAGTGTGATTGGGAAGGAACATTTTGGTGTTTCCCATATATGAGCTAGTCAGGAATGATAGGTCAATGTATGGGGAACTCATCACTAAACAAATTTACTTCATTGGTGGGATGGGTCCATGCCACCTTTGGTCTTTTGGAAGACCTAGGGACAAGGGCCAACTCAGCTTCCCTCTTCTTTTTTGTGCCAAGGACTAATTTTAATGCCACTTATTTTGCCTTTTCTTGCTAACCTATTTGAGGTCCCTCAATTTGTGCCACCTCAACTATGGCTCCATCATCTTCTTGATTAGACCCATAGGTCTCTATAAGTTCCTTGATGAATTCATCCATCATCTCATATGGTTTTAGGGAAACCATATCAAAGTGTTCCACTGGTAAAGATGGTTTTGGAGGCTAGGTTGATGATGAAGGGCCTTTTCCTAGCCTTTCTTCTAGTTTCTTCTCACCAAGTCCTTGAATTTGGAGTGCTTATTGTTGTGGCTGACTTGGAGGTGAATTAAAAGTGGAAGATAGTAGATGATACTACAATGGGTTCATTTACCATCTCTCCCTAGTTTGTTTCCCTATATTTTTAGTCTTTGCTCAAGCTTGAAACCATGCTACCTATACCTAGTAAGGACTTCCTCAAAGTCCATATCTTTGGTATAAAAATGGTCATATGGACCAACCCTATGCTCATAGGTTACTTTGGTTAGTTTCTTTGACTGTAAATGAGGGAAAACATTGTTATTTGGGTCCCATTCCTTTAGGTCATCCTTATAAAAGTGAAAGGCATCCCTATGTCTTAACATGATGTCTAATTATTTTCAGTCTTGGATTGAAGTTTTGCTAATGAAGAATAGGAAAAGATGTAACATGCCCTTCCTATTCTCCCTATAAATATTATCAATTCCTTATAAAATTTGGTGAGTAATTTATTACTCAACCAACTTGAGGGGAACATAGACATGCAACTTGAATGGTTGGGTAATGATCCCTTCTATTCTAATAATGGTGTAGTCTAGATAGTACCAAATATCTCCCATGAGTTCAAAATAATTCTTGAAAAGATTGTGTATCTAGGGCATGGGGTTCCTTGTGATATTATTAACCAAAGTAGGGTATATACAATCACAAATGAACTACATATGAACTTTTTACTTGAAGATGTGCAGCTTTTCATAGTGATGAGAAATGGTAATTTTACTATAAGAGGACCAATTCTTAACACTAGGAATATGACTAGATGTCATTAATGAGTCCAAAAAATAGGATATCATGGTGAATATTTGGATTTTCCATATCTTAATGCCATAAAATTATCTCTCTAATTGGATGTTAATCAACACTCTAATAGGTGGAGTTAGCTTCTCTTCCACCATGAAATATATGTAGGAAACCCATATGGGGTTGACATAGGTTGTGGTGGATACCTTTAAAGCTCTACAAAATAGGGTCATAATGATCCTAATTCCTTCTCTAAATTAAATGACATGGATTTTACCATCATGGCTCTTAGTTCCTTAAATTAACCAAGGTCTTAGGATAACATCTAGATTATGTTGTGTAGTCCATTCTTTGATGGAGGGGAGGTCTATGTGAGATCTAAGGAGCTTGTAATAGCCTTTAAAAGCTACTAGGGTAATATAGGCAATTATATTTGACACTCCTTTATTGATCCAACCATTTTATATTCTAAAATCAACAAATAAGGGTTCATAGATATCAATGCAATGTAATACCTCTGGTTTAGTAGTAGATTATGAAGACCTATCATTTGGATTGTAACCAAGCCTCAAAATTCCTCTTGGTGACTACCACCATTTTCTCATTGGATGATAGAGGTTGTAGCTCCTAAATTATGAATAAAATATTAGACCAATTCTTCGTGCCATTAGATGATGCAAATATATCCAATTCAGTATCTCCAAAGCATGTCCCTTCATGGTCCATAGATAGATACATGTTTATCTCTTCTTTTATTTGTTGCCTTATTACTACCATGATCTCAATTACCTTGGAACATAACTAGTATTGATGCTTAGGATGACACTTTGAGCTTGCTTAATGTATTTATGTCTTTAATAGTCAAGTTTTGAGGCTTTAAGTCAAGGTTTAGGGATTTAAGCTAGTCTAGTAGGGATTTTGAGGCTTTAATGGCAAAGGTGATAGCTTTATTAAATGTATTCATGTCCCAAATCTTATGGATGACACAACTTATGTAAATCCTATCTTTTTGGGCATACCAAATCTTAGGATTATCCTTTAGTGCTTACATGGAATTTAAATGGACCTCTTTAAGCTTGTTCCTATGGAACTCCAATGGGAATACCTTTGAAAATTAGTCATTGGATTTTAAATAAAGCCTTTTATGTCACTTCACTAGATTAGGATTATAATATGAATGTAAGCCTTTAATTAAGATATCAGAGGTCCTTTCTAATTGGTTGCTTAGATCCTAGATGACCTAGTTATGCCAAGTGGTGCATTCTAGCTTCCTTAGGGAAAGTCCACCTTCACTTCATGTCATTGGATTAAGATGAGTGATGGAGCGAGAACCATCGGTCATGATCCATGAGGTCAAATTTTATTATTTGAGAGGTTGGCTATATTTAAATTTTATGTTCTTGCTAACATCAAATATGTTCTTTTGAACATCAAAATACATGATAATGATTTTCTAATTTAAGCTTACAAGGTTATTTTAGATGAATGACAATGTGCCACACATCATATTCTTGGTGCTCTAAGGACTTTAGGGTTGATGTGATCTATTGGATCAAACTAGGAGATGAATGTGAACCATTGATCATGATCTGAGAGGTTTTCTCCATTTGGCCCATCTTTGGGGCTCTTTTAATTCATACCATTAGATCAAGATCACTAGGTGAACATAGATAGTTCAATCCTATAAGAGGCATGAACATTAAGTTAGTTCATGATTCATATAGGCTTAAGTTGAGGGTTTAACATTAAAAAACACTATGATATAAGTTTTAATGTGATAAGTCTAAAGTTTAAGTGTTTATAAGCTACCCTTTTGGAAAAAGGATAAAATTTTGGATGGGGTTTATTTTTTAGGCCTCGCTAACATCAAAGATGTCCTCATGAACATAAAATTATAGGATCACTTTCACCAAATTAAATGCCATATAAAATTTTATAGTGAGTGGGGTTTAGTATGTATTTCATCTAAGGATGATATCATGTCATTGAATTGAGGCTCTAGGAAGTGAGAAATGTTAAATCTGCATCCAAGGTAAGACATCAAATTAGATCATGATACGTGGACTGATTCAAACTAATGTTTAGGATCCTAAAGGCATAGTTTGTGTTGAACAAACACGAAAACATTTTAGGATTAATACCTAGGCTAAAAATTGATAAGGTCTATGTCTAGGATGAAAAGGTGGTTTATGGACATAATATTGAATGAGGTTAGGAGGGATTTTAAGAGGGGGAAGGAACATAAAAAGGGACTTAAGTATAATCTTATGTCAAGGTTTGGTAATGTTTAAAAATTTAAATGCTCTTTAATGTAAAATTAAACTTAGTGTCTTTTTAAATGGAGCAATTCCCACTAAATTTTCTCCCACAAAAATTGAGTTTGAACCCTTAGGATCTTTTTGCTTAGGAACCCTGCCTTCATCCATGAAACCTACACTTAGCCATCAAAGGGTAATCATTAGTAGAGTTAGATCATAAAACATAATTAAACACATAATGACCCATCCCTTTCCTGGTGGATGATCTTAAAATTATAAAATAATAACCTCATGAAAGCTAGACAAGGATACATATGTTTTGAAACATTTACAAGGGTCCTTATTTTGCAAAGAAAAAAAATGGGGTATGTTGTTCCCAACAATAGGTACTAGTATGCAAAAGTAGGTGT
>JARHVA010006237.1:122500-207500 GCA_037957365.1 Torreya grandis | reverse complement strand
TAATTTTCTTTTTATAGAAATATACATTGTTTTAGCTTTGAATTTCATAAAACATATTTTACATAAATCGTTTTCCACATTCCTTTATTTTATTAATTATAAATTGTGTTATCCTCTTAAAATATATTTCAAACTAGCTTCATTCTTAGTATTTAAGAATTTTAAGGCCAAAATTATTTTTCAAAATGATGAAATTAATGCTTTTAAGCATCATGTGAAACTTTAAAATTTGACTATTACTACTCTTAAAACATCTTTTCGTGATCATGCAGAGAGAATACAAATTTCTTTTGATGTTTTAAATGCTAAATTTGTGCCTTTTCACTTGATAATGTATCTACTACTGAACTAACATGTGTTTATAAATAAACATGCACTCGTTTTGACACTCTTTCTAATCACAGCTTAAAAATAATTCATTAGATGGGGTATTCTAGTGGTGGTCTTGGTAAGTGTGAAACTAGAATTCTTGAACCTATTTTTTTTAATTATAATTAAAATTTTAAAGGGTTTTACTATAATGCTTCATATGCAAAATTTGCATCATATTTTCCTCCATACCAAAGGACTTATAATGTAACTTATTTTGATTGTAATTCTCATGTTTTGGTTTAAAATGATAATTTTTGTGAACATTATGGGAATCATGGGCATCATATCTCTAAATATTAGAAATTGCATCTATACAAATCTTATGGTAAATCCACTCATGACACTTCGTATTGTTTGAAAATGACTAAATATCCCACCTATAAGGTTAAATATATTGAATAGATAAGTATAATGTATCTTATAGAGACTTTGATGTGTTTTCATGTGATAATTATTCAATTATTTCACGTCACATATCTTTTACAAGTGACACATTATTTCTCTCTTTTTTTATAAAATCAAATGTTTTATGAATTCCTTGATTTTACTTTGAATTAAAATATGATTTTATTAGATTTTAATAGTTATTACTAATTAAATTATTTTTCATGCATGTTTTTTCACTTTGTGGTGGAAGTTATATTTCTCTACATTTGTCTTTATTACATATATTTTTAATACATTATTTTTATGTATATAATTTTATGGAATATTGTTAACTTAACATTAAATATTGGTTTTAAGTTATTTGTTGCATAAGGTTTAACGGATCATTTATTTTCTTTTTTTGTTTTTGTTTCATTATGAACAAAATTTACCACCTTGTCTAAAGAGGATCTTGGATATTATTGATGATCACATACTCATTCTTGTGACTTTTGGTGATACCTTATTGTCATATTTATTTTTAAAAGTATTGTAATTATTATTAAATTAAGTTTCCACTAAGGGGGATATTAATGTAATTTAAAATACATTCCTTATTTGCAAAAGGTTTTCTCCAATTTTATAACCTCAAATTAGGATTAAGGGGGAGTGTTGGAGAATTAAATTTATTTTGATTCACTTTAGTCCTTTAGGATAATTTTTTTTGTCTTAAGTTTCTTTTAGATGTGCATTTATTTTAATTGTAAATGCACTTTATCCGAGATTTATGAGGTTTATCTCACCTCTCTTGTCCAATTATTGGATTAAGGAGTTACTTTCCCACATAAATCCTCCACATATGTCACACACTCCCCCCCCCCCGTGCTTTTGAATAGGAAACTAATATAAATCTAGCTTATGTACTAGTTATTTTCACACACTAAGGATTTACTTTCACACACTAATATAGATTTAGGATGTGTACTAGTTATTCCTCATGATCATTAAGAAAATAAAAAAATATTTTACTGCTCATTATTTATTTTATATTTTAAATCTCCATTGACATGACCATTTGGGTATTTCCTTTTTAAGTGACTATTTGTTGACATACATAATAATAAATGTTGATATTTTGATAATCAATTGATTGAATCCAATTACCCTCATTTTTTTAAGAGTTACATTTTTTAGTCCTAGATTTGTCAATTTCATCAAGACCAATATTTGAGTTTTACTAATATTTATTATGTATTTAAAATTTTATTTAGTTTTCTCATACATATATAAAATTTATCTAATGACATTATCCATTTTTGTGAGAATTATTTTTCCCCAAAACTCTATAGGAAGAGCATAAAGATTAACCCAAAAAAGGATTATATATGGCCTTTTAGTAAGGTTCATCAGGGGTTCCCTAAATATCACCTCATCTTGAGTCATCAACCTTTTATGCACTTAGAAGGGAGATTCCATGAATTCTTGGACCTTAAACACTTGGTTGATACTTGTTTTGGATTGTGTGGATACCTCAAGAACCACCTAGACCCCTTCCCTATTTGATTTGGAAACCTTATCCCTCGTGACCTGGTCAAAGTGACCTAAATGGAATCCGAATTATCCCCTATCTAGTAGGGTACTATTTGGATGGAATATCATAGAGATATTAACCTCATTTAAGCATATCATTATCTTTTTTCTACCCTCTTCCAAGGGTCCTATTATAATCTAAACCATAGCCAACCATTCCTCCATAATCACTTTTATGTTCTTGGCATATGTCTAATACAACCCCAAGTCTGAGGTGAAAATTAGTTTAAATTCTTGGAACACACCTTTATTGATCACCACTAGTAGCTTCTTACACTTCCCATCAATATCTACAATCCTCTCCATATAAGCTTGGGTCTACTAGATAAGCACATTGATATCCATCATAGCCTCCACCACCTTCCCTATAAATGATAAGAGTATTAAGAGGGCATCCTTGACCTACCCAATTAGCATTTAGGGAATGAGATCTTCACCAAGTTTCTAATGTTTGCACCTACATTTGCATGTCCTTGAGGAGTTTTTATGACATATCATGAGTTGCTTAGATAATGGATGGTGGATCCTCAACCATATTTTCTTACCTAATGGAAGTCTTAACCTTAGTGAGGGAGAACAAATCTTGAGGGTTTACCATACCACCAGGTTCCCCTCCTAGACAAACATTTGTGTTAAAGTCATCTTCATGCCTTCTAAGGCTTGTTTAAAGCTCCACTATATGTTTGAGTTACCCTAGGTTGTTAGATCTAGAATTTGTGACCTTAGGACCATTCCCTAGGTTTTTTAATGTGTTATAGGAGTGGTTGATATGGTGGTTAAGGATGAAGGATGATACAAATGGGAGATGGAGTAAGTGGAAGGGGTGAATGAGGAAAGTAATGGAGAAGGATTGGGCATGAGAGTGAATGGAAGAAGGATGAAATGAGAGGCCCATGGGAATGTCTGTGTTAGCCACTACTCATAGGTCATGTCTACTTTAGGGGAAATGATGCCTAAGATAGGGTTATTCAATAAAATGGAAGAAATTTTATGGTTGAATACAAATCCTTGGGTACCTAGTAATGAAATGATGGGGTTGGGGAGAAATACATAAAGGCACTATTACTAGGGTTAGAGGAACCATTAATGTTGGTGGAGGAGGATATACTAGAGTAGAAGGTCTCTAAATTAAAGCTTGAGGGTGAGTTGATTTTTACTTTTTTTTGTCTCTTACCTAGGTTAACTCCAAATGATTTTATGGAAGGACAATCCAAGGTAGTAGGAGCCATGAGAGATAACTATGGAGGTTTTTAATCTACTAATGGAAGTGATGGGATAAATTAATGGGGTGTTGGGATAGCTCCTACCATTAAGGATGCAATCCCAATGGTTATAGTTACTCCTTTTAATGAAGATGTGTCCACAAGTAACTAGATTGAGGGCATGCCTAATGAATACATTAGGGAGGTTATGGGTTGGGTAAAGGATGGGTAGGAGGGAAATGAAGAGATGATGATTCTCGAGATAACCAAGTTCAAAGGTACCTAGGTGAATAATAGAGGGAGTGAAATAGGGAAAAGAGGAGGTACCACCTAGGGATCTTGTGAAAGGGGAGTGAAAATTTGGGGTGCAATGAATGGGAGATATAAGGTGGTGGGAGTTACTGGTGGAAGGGAGATGGAGGAAATAGGAAGTGAAAAGGGTGGAAAATACACTATTTCTTGTTGTGAACCTCTTTCTAGGATTGGTTTTGGACTACTAGGGATGTCTAACCTCGAGGTTTGTGCCCCCAAAGGTTAAAGTTTATGTGGTTGAGTCACTTATGACTAGGTTACCTATGATAGAGTAATGTGGTTCTATCTCAATTTGGTCTAGACTACCAAAGCTATTGGAGGTGGAAGAGGTGGAGCTAAGGTGTGAGGAGTATGATCTTATTAAGGAGGTAGAGGAAGAGGTGTGGGAGCTAATAGAAGAAGTGTGGATATAGTCAAAGAATGAGGAGGTGAAGGTAGTGAAAATACATAAAAATACTCCTAGAGATAATGTAATAAGTTAGAGTTAGATCATCTATAGAGAAATCAAGAGATGGGAGGGGAGCATATGGTCCCACCTAGACCTTCCTTCCTTTATTATACTTCCTATAAATGATTTGGGATAACACCTCCTAGTCATTTATAACATCTAGGTAGAGCTAATCATCACCATCTACTTAGTGGTCATAGTTTATATTAATGCAAGTTGAATACCTCTCCAAGTTATCTCTAATCATGCCCTTAGGGTCCCAATTACAAAGCTTAGATATCCCTAGGGTGAGGGATTCCCATCTAGATGCCATCTTTTGGAGGGGAGAGAAGGAATTTTATACATGGTAACTAATAGATATTAGGAGTGATAGACATGCCTTCTAATGGTGGCTTATGCAAAAGCTAAAATACCCTCTACTTTCTTGTAGGTGATCTCCTACCCTCTACTTTCTTTTAGGTGATATCCTAATCCACTAGATGATATAGGATGAAGTATGGAAAGTGGAGGAGATACTTGAGAACACTTAAAATTTTAATCATGGTGTCATGTATATAGTATTAATAGTCTCAAATAGATGTAATGGAGTCCCATATTTCTTATGATAAATGGGGAATTAAGGCCTCATTGATCACATTCTAAACTATTGGGTAAAAGTTCTCATATATGTCCTAGATACGGTTCTAATACTATTGTCCATATAGTTGCCAAAATACTATAGGGAGCACTAAGCCATAGGGAATCCATGCAGGAAAAGTAGATAGATTGAAAGTGAGAGTCACACAAATTGAATCTACAAGGTAGATCATCATTTATAAATTACCTATATCTCAATTATCTACTATGGCATTGACTAGATTTAAGTTGACAATCCCTACCATGTCCAAAACTTTAGAACCATGAAGGATCATATAGAGAAGGATAACCCGTAATTCATTGACATGTAGATAGTCTTTGGCTCCAAAAAATTAGTTTATAAAAATCATACCCATCAATACATCCTCTTAGAAGGTGTATAATATGTACACGTTAATATCCTCCTTGTTGACCCACTTAACATTTAGGTTATTAGCCTAATATTTGAAGACATCATATATCTAGAAGGTCTCCATCCAAGTATTTATCATTGAAACATCATAAGATAAGGTGAAGTATTAAAGGGGGTAAAATGCCTTGTAGGAATTCCCAAAAATGTTGATGATCTAGTGATGAGGGTTGGGTTAGCAAACATAGTAGTTGATTCCATTCTAAACTCAAATGGTAGTGATGATTAGGTTGTCAAACAAGTTAGCATAGGAGAAAACCTCTATTTTGGTTATGGCCATATGAAGACTAAATTTCTTGTAGGCCTAAAGGTCACCTACAAATTTATCCTATTAATCATTATCGAAGCTTGAGTTTATAGGTCCATGTTTGATTGCTTTGAATAGGTGATTATATTTCTTGAACTTTGTTAAGAAATCTAAGAATATGGTATCATGGTACTTAGGGCCAACCTTGGAGTTTGAGGAAGATGTGGCCATTGTATCAAAATGGAGGTCCAATTTGAAGGTATTAAGTATAGGGACAAAAACATAGGGATATGCGGTGGGAATTAGAAAATAAGGAGTTGAATTTCTCTTGAAGGTATATAGTGATAACCATTAATGATATTTCCTTAATATTTTATAAAATCATGAACTAATCCCCCTATATTAATGTCATTTGATGGATCACTTATTATGAATTCAAATTTGAGTTGGTGGCTAGATCTCCTCTCTTTATTTCCCAATCTCGAGTTAAATTCAGAGTTCACGATCCTTTGCCACCAACCAGATTTAGTAACAATAATGTGACATTAAAAAACTATCCAATCAAATCCAATTTTATGTTTCATTAAATCCTAGTGCATGTTAGGCACATGGTCATGTCTCCTTTAGGATTTACAATAAACTCCTACCTAGTGATGCACATCATCCGCTTATTGGTCCTCTTGTAATGGGTGATACCTAAGCATAGTTTTATACCTTGATATTACACATTTAGGAAGGGTGAGGTTTCACTTAGGGATATGTGTCATCCTTTGATTGGTCTAATATCTCCCAGTATTTAACATTTATGATAGATTTAGGGGATTGGACACTTTGATAACTAATGATGTGGTACCTTCTAAGTGGGTTAGGATCTCCTAGGCTATGATATCTTTGACAAGTCTAGGGACTAACCACTATAACAACTAGTGATGTGGTGCCCTCTAAGTGGGCTAGGTTCTCTTGGGCTTTGACACCTTTGATAGGTTTGAGGAACTATACCCTTTGAAAATTGGTTATGCATCACTCTCTAATTTTCTATTTTCATCTACAAATCCCATGAAAAATAATAAGTAAAAATGAAAAGATGTGAAATGCATTAATACCTTACCTAAATACCATTAAGAGGGTTTGTTACTTAAATAAAGGAACATGACTCTAGGAAATTCTTTTAAAATCCAACCTAAAATATTAGGAATATAAATATTTAAAACAAGAAGCCTACATTAGTTATAAAAAAACAAGGTTTAATATTGCTTGGGGAAATAGGGTGACATAATATCTCAGTGACATAGTTCAGGTAGAGCTAGATAGAATAAAATAATGGACACATGAGCTCTAGTTTGGTAATTTTAATAGAGGGGTCCCCCATTTCAAGGAAAAGGGGACATGCTAGCCACAAAAAATGGTGACTTCCATGGGAAAAGTGATGATAAGTACTTAAAACCCAACCAGTTAATTTTCCTACCCTACATAGAACGTAGATTATAAGAGAGATATCCATACATAGCAGAAAAGAGAAGACACTATAGTCTCTTAATAAAAATTGGCATACTAATCTTTCATCATATAAACTACCACTAATGTGTGTATTAAGTGCTTACTAGTATTAGTTTAATTTTGGATTATATTCAAGCAATAGAGGTTGGATGGGGTAGAAAGCTTCTTCAAGGGTGTTAATGTCTTAATGTCTTAGAGGGGAATGGCATCGGTATTATTCTACTATCATATAGGCATCCATATACCTAACTGATTTACCTTTAGTCCCATTCATGGCCTTGCTCCACTATCATCTAGGCCTGAAATTTTGTGATGGAGGTTTCCTATATATCCCTTTCTAGGAAGAATCAAAATTTAGATTCTACATGATTTTCTTGTCTTTTTATAAGCCTCTTTGTGAAAATATATTATCTAATTAGTCTTGTAAATTGAGGGTATGTGACCAACACAAGGGTGAAAGGATGATGAGGAATCCTTGAATACTAGGCCATTCTTTGATTATCTTGAATGTTCTTATATTTTTTTGAGACATTATATCAAGTGAAAATTTGTGGCTCTATTAGGATGTGGGATGTTATAAAATACCCTTGTTTCTCTTAGAATCATTGGCCTCATAGATCTAAAATGTTAAAATGTTAAATTATCATCCTTGGCTTTCTTGGATCAAAGGATTCAACTTATGTCTTCTTACTTCTCAATAATCCTTCCTAGGCTTTTGCCATAACCTAGAGTGGATGCTAACAAGGTCAGGTATCAGAGGAACACCACAAAAACAAAATTTGAACTAAAGGGAAAAAACATAAAAGGAAAGTAAACACATGGCAAAATCAAACACACAACAAAAGCAAACATATCTAATATATACATTACTAACTCATTCCTAAATTACTCAAAAATTATGTAGCATGGGATGACTGAGAAATAGTGATTTAGGAACTATCCATTTAATGGAAGTGGTATCTCATTGCCCTTAATATCCTTGAGATAGAAGGCATTTTGACCTAAGATTATGGATATTTGGTATGGGCCAATCTAGAGGGGATAAAATTTCAAATGCTATCATTTCTTATCATGAACCTTATCCCACATTATGAGTAGGTCAAAGCATCTGAAGGTATTGATCTTAGTTATTCTATTCAACAACATTTTAATTTTATCTTGATGTTTAATGAAGCTTAACAAAGCTTCATCCTAGGCTCTTTCTAATTTAATTATGTCTAGGAGTTTATAATTAACCTTATCATCCTTCTATGAATTGTTGCATGAATTTATAAGTTGTTAACCTTAGCATGACCAACATGATTGGATATAATGCATAAACTAAAAGGAAAGGAAAGATTTTGAGTGCTTGTTTATACCTAGTGCAATCCATAGAGAGAACTTTAGAAATGAGTGTCATTCTCAAGGTTTCTCTCCACCAAATTTATTGATGGAATCTAATAAGTTCTTGTTTTTGGACTCTACCAATATGTTCCCTAATGTGTAGTGATTAGACTAAAACCTTATGGTGATTCCATTGTCATAAACCCACCCTATGAATTTTGAGGATTGAAAGGTAGGATGATTATCACACACCAAATATATGGGGACCCCAAAACAAGTGGTTATGATGTTTTCTAGGAACTTGATGACTTCATTAATGGTGCTTATTTTAGTTGATACTACCTTATACCACCTCATGCAATAGTCTATTCTTATGAAGACAAACTTATGTCTGGATGATGAATTCGGGTTGATTACCCCCATGAAATCTAGTCCCCATTGGGCAAATGATGTTAACTCTATGATGGTTTGTAGTGGCATTATTGTGTGGTTTTCCCTTTTAGAAAAATTCTAACAATGATGGAAAAAGAAAACATGGGTGTGAACATATATGAATAGTGTGAGCTAGTAGTATCCTAATTGAGGAACTTTATGAGCCATGACATTTGCTATAAGGTGACTAGCTCCCAATTTTTCATGAAAACTCACCATGATTTTGTGGCCTCTTCTTATGATATGCACTGGAGGAGGATTCAATTAAGTTTTTTTCTAAATAGATCTCCCTTATTTAGCATATATTATGCAACATTCAATTGAAAGGCCCTATTTTATGTATGGTTGAGTCTTAGATGTATGTTTTCATAAAGTATGAAATGTAGGATTAAGGCATACCATCCTGATTGTGGAAATATTCCTTGGTCCACCTATTGCATCATTATTATTGGATCTATCTCAATTACTAGTTGGGTGACACCCTATCCTCTAACTATCTTGGACAATTTTATTTATAAATTGTATTCCTATAATTCTGTCATGCACTGACCTCTACATTCACCCAACTCATTATGCCATAGCATTTGTTTTATTACTAGGTTTAGGATAATTTCTTACACTTTATTCTTAAATATGTAATGTATGAATGCCATTACAGCTTTGACTAGGGCATAGACATGCTTTTCCAAAGTGGAATATCTCAACTTAACATCTTTGAGGGACTATTTTAGATAATTTTGACTAATCTATAGTTTAAATAAAAAACAAATATCACTAATATACCTACATTAATCAAAATTTTATAATTTTAATTTTTTTATCCAATCTAATAAATGGGGAATATATCTAAATTAGTACCATACTATTCATGTTAAAATTTCACAGAACACAAAAACTATTCATTTTCAAAGATTATCTACCATCCAATTTAGGGACATAAGTCCAAATTATCTAATAAAGTCCTTTTTGATTTTCGTGCTCATAAAAGTGATTTGGTGATCTTCTCCCTCTAACCTCTAAATGAGGCAAGTACCAATGGTGTGTTTAAAAATGAAGGGGTAGATATAGAAATCTTGCATATAGTCTAAGATGATGAGAACCAAGGCTTACATAATGGCATCTTTAATATCCTAGAAGGATTTATTTGATTAAACATGTCATTATAATTTAGCATCCTTTTTCAACATAAAATTCAAGGATAAGGGTTTTACTATTTCATAAAATACAAAAATAAAATTACACACAAAGTTAATTTTAGTAAATAAATATTTTCGTTCATTCTTACTATTAGGTAGAGGTAATTTAGAAATTAAATCCACCCTTTTAGGATTAATAATAATACCTTATTACATGAAAATGTGATTTATAATCTTACTTTCAGTGACACCAAGCATTCTCTTATTTGGGTTTACATATAACATACCTTATGCATCTTTAAAATACCTTCTCTAATTGGTGCACATGATCTGACCTATATTTCAAAAACAAAGTTAGGTCATCCATATAGATAATTATACATTTACCTATCATTCCTTCAAATTTGAATTCCATTGACCTTTAGAAAGTCACACCAATGTTGATCAACTTGAAGGGCATTAATTTATAAAAAATGTGTCTTAATTGGTGGTGAAGGTAGTTTTTGTCCTATCTCTAAAATTGACCAAGACCTGGTTATATCCAAAAAAGACATCCAAAAAGGACATCATGTGAGATCCACTCACCAATTGGATTACCTCATCAAGGGAAGGAAATGGGTAATTAAATTTATCAAAATCCTAGTTTAAGTTTTATAAGTCCACACACAAGAGGATTTATCCATTTTTGTTTCATACAAGCACTAGGTTATCCACCCAGGTAGAGTGGTGAACTGGGAAAATTATTTTGACAGAAAGTAACTTATGGACTTATTTGTGTATTAAGGGCTCCATGATTAGATTTACTATCCTCTATCTTTGCCTAAATAGTTTTTGATTAGGTTTAAGGTGGATAGTGTGAGTGATTACTCTCGAGTATAATACCTTGATGTCTCTTTAGAACCAAGCAATTACATCCTTATAACTTAGTAGTATCCTTTGTAATCATTCCAATTCGTAGTTTATCTAGTCTTGACCTATATTGACCATCTAGGGATTTTCTCTAGGACCAAGTTTAATGAGTCAACATTTTTGGTCCTCAAACATGGTTTTTTTGCTTAGACGGTGGGGTTTAAAGAATCTAATACTCTTTCAAATGAGGTCATCCCCTTTGAGATATGATTCCCATGAGTATTTAGGATCCCATCTTTATCTATATCATTCATAAGGTTGTCTATATCTTTATCATCTATAAATTAGGTCTCAAATATTCCCTCATTGCTAATAAAATTGATGATTTTCCAATCATCCTAAAAAACATGTATGTGTGTCATATTTTTTGGGACAAAAGGATATGGGACAATCTCCATAGAGAACTATTCTAATTGAAAATCATCTAGGGGGTTAAGTTAGTTGTCATCATTTCTAGTGAGTTGGTTGCTTGTGTTTCCTCCCATAGAATAAGGATGATATTAAATATGTTAAACATCTCTATTAGGTATCAATCCCTATGATTATACTTTTGTGGTATGATAGCTTGCATTGAAATTTAATTTTGATTTGGTTGACTACCAACTTAGAGTCATTACATACTCTTAGCCTACTTGCTTTATATTTTGATGGAAATTGCAAATCCAAGGATTAGTGCTTCATACTCCACCATATTATTTGTTTAATAAAACTATAACTTATACTATGCTAAATGTTTTTTCCCTAGGGGGTATATAACTAAAACACCAACCCCACTACCTTTTTTGGAATGAAACTATCTATATAGAGAGATCATAGGTTGGACATGTTTAGGATATGATTAGCTTGGTCATTAGGTGGCTTTATACTCAGCATGTAGATCCCTAAGTCTAAATAAATTAGGTTTAGCTTCTCATTAATGGTGTTTTACTAGATTATCATGTGTTTCATGTGGTATTCTCTATCCACCTAGACTTTTTTAGCTAATCCCCTCCATGTCAACCACATATGGGATAAATGTTTGGCCTGTAGTCATTTAGGGCTTTGGACTAGTATTTTACAAGGATCATTCCATAAGCTTTGAGAATCTATACTACTTATGAAGTGTTAAATCTTAGGCTCATAATCCAACTATATGTGGAAATTCACCTATCACTTATAATTTAGACTTATTGATATGTACTATAGACACCTAAAAATGACCATCAATGGGCTTCAATTGAATTTTAGATTTATTCCTACTAACCACTACAAATTAAGCCTAAGAATCACTGAACATCCCAAATTTTCTTGTGCATCATTTATCAAATCTCATAATTATGTTGAGACATCCCTAATTAGGGTATCCTACCATAAGAAACAAAAAACTCTCATGGATTCATCTCTAATCATCCTACATCATTATAATGTGCAATTTGGCCTATAGACCTATTAAGTGGGTCACTTTCACACTTCAAATCAAATCTTGAAAATG
Organism: Torreya grandis; assembly: GCA_037957365.1. Classification (NCBI taxonomy): domain Eukaryota; kingdom Viridiplantae; phylum Streptophyta; class Pinopsida; order Cupressales; family Taxaceae; genus Torreya; species Torreya grandis. The sequence goes on along the minus strand of JARHVA010006237.1, from coordinate 195,150 downwards.
CTAAAAGCCTAATCATAATTAATTAACAAGCTAAGCCAAATTAAAGACCTAGTTGAATTTTTCATGTGTAATTAATTAAATTCTAGAAAAGGAACACTTCAAAAAATTGATTAGATATGGAAAATATAAGTCAATGAAACTTAAGAGATATTTTTTCAAAATAAAGAAATAAAAGTCACCTTATATCTTTTCAAAAAAAAGATATTGGTCTCTATGTGAAAAATATAGAGAAACCCAAGAGATATTTTTTCAAAACTTGTTTACAATGCCAATAATGGGATTTAAATTAGAATAAAAATTTATATTATATGTAGGGCCAAGGTGGGATTATAATATAAATTTTCAATTTCAACCTCTCGAACACTTCATTTTGGTGACTAAAAAAAATTGCCAAGTCTTGAACATTTAGATTTAAGTGCTTAAAATCAACCTAGGTATTTTGTGTTAAAATTGTTTTGTGAAAATTATTTCAAGATTTGTAAATTTAAGCCAAGGGGAAAAAATAACTTTATCAAACATTTCATTTGGTGAATAAAATTAAAACTCACCTAGATTGAAAATTCTTAAAAGTGTTGTTTTATACTTGTTTTTTTGTTTATGAAAAATGAAGATTGGATGTATTCTCTCCCCACGTCCCCTTTAGGGAAATTGGTTAACCAAAAGTGCCTTTCACTTGAAATTTATTCCTAGTCTAAGGCATGGAAATAATGTTTTCTAGGCTATCCCCAAAACCTATATGGTTTGGGTGATCTGAAAACCAATCTAAAGTCTTTTCACTTAGTTTTATTTTTATGCATCTTGGCTTGTGAAGGGGAGTTCATATCTTTTTCATGATTTCTTTAGCAAAGATCTGACCTAGGGTTTCATCACCCAAAATTTTTTCAACCCCACTTCATTATGGGTTTTAAAAATCAAGGTGCACATACTATGAGAGCCAAGGGGTTTATAAGCTAACATCTCCTTTCATACTGAAAACCTGAATCAAGTTTGGTTAAGCAGGGGATTCCACTAAGTAGTACATAGATAGGAATAAACCCTTTCATAGTAATTTAATAATTATGAAATAAATTGATGTGAGGCATATCTAGTATTATCCATGCTTGAGATCATCTAGATGGTTGAAAATTTAAGTTTTAGACAACCCCACTTGCCTTGGGCATATTGCTGATGCAGAGCAAGTAGCCTGAAACTCCATGTCATTATACAATCTCTTAGGAGAAGGGGGTTGTAAAAACCCTACTAATTCATGCACTTTTACTCTTGGATTTACACTTAAAATCATCCCAAGAGCACATGCATAGATGGATTTCAATAATATGATGTAACCTTGTCAGTTATAGGATCTAGGATATTACATTTATATGTCATGTCATTTCATCCTTTATTTTTTGGTCTTATGAGTCTAAATTTGTTTGTTTGTGCCATGTAAAATAAGATTTTCTTATACATCACTCCTTTTTTTAGGAGGTTTTATTCTATCTATTTTTGTCACACACTTTTTTCTTTAGTCTTTTTGACAAAGATTTATGTGTGTGTCACTTGATTGGAAAGGGTAACATTATGCCACCCAATTCATTTCAAGTTTGTGAGATTTTGAGTCTTGAAACCATACCATTTTAAAAATATTTAGAGCATGATAACTTCATTATACTACTCAAATTTGTTTCAAATACTTTTTTTCCTTATGCCAAATGCCATTTTTTGAAACCAAGTCATGTGTGTTGTTTAGATCTTTGCCTAGTGTCATTATGCGGTTCAATTTTATCGAGATTATTTATACAAAGAAGCCTATTTTTCATCATTATTTATGCCTTTATTTGGGATAAAATATACAATATCTCCATATTTCATTTTCCTTATTCCTTATGCTAATTGACCAAGTTTACATTTGATTTCGTATGCCTAGTCTATGCCAAAGTGTTCCAAGTTTGTTAGATTAAATACCCCTTTGTTTTAAGTCTAGATTTTGATGATATTTTTGTCAAAAAGTCTTAGCACATGAATTTATTTTATCCTAGATTTTAATACTGCATTTGGTCAAAAGACCTAGAAACCTTTTCATTTTCCTAGATTAGACCTATTTGGAACACTTTATTCCTAGATTTTGGCATGCTAGTTTTTATTCAGCCACTTGACCTTTTGTGTGTGAGACATTTGACATTAGAATATTTTATACCAATTTTTATCATAGAAAATTTTGGACATATAGCTCCCATAGACCAATTTAGACTAAGTTTGGACCATTTTTCCTTTGGACATTATTTTTATGATTTTGTATAACTCCAAGCCTTTTTATAGAGCTTTCATTATTGATGTGGATATGTCTAGATATACTTATGGTGGATTCATTTACAATCCAAGTTATGTTAAAATGGCCACATAAATTGACTTTGATAAAGACCCCTATGGTGAATAAGTGGTTTTGGAGATGGATCCATATAATCCTCAATCCTAGGAATAAAGCCAAATTCTATGTTTGGTGATCCCTTCCTCTAACTAGTTGACATATGATACTTTCCCTTTCATGACCACCCAATCTCCCACCTATACCATTAATCATACTTTGACTTGTGTGATAAATTAAGCTCCATGATGCCCTATCATTACCATTCTATGACCTCATCCTTTACCTTGTGATGACAACCAAGATCTACAACAACTTACAATTTCTATACCAAGACCTCATCATTTGGGTTGTGTGAGAAATAAAGCTCCATGATGCCATAGCATACCATTATAGGACCTCATATTTTGGATTATGTGATTAAACAACTCCATAATGCCCTGGCATTTCTATACCAGGACCTCATCTTTTGGCTTGTGCAAGAAATTAATATCCATGACACCCTATCATTACCATTCTAGGACCTCATCCTTTGGCTTGTGTGAAAAATAAATATCTATTATTCCCTACCATTACCATTTTATGACCTCATCTTTTGGCTTGTGTGAACAGCCAAGCTCTATGATGCCTTATCATTTCCATTTTAGGACCTCATCCTTTAGCTCATGCAAGCAATCAAGATCCACAATGCCGTATAATTATCCAAACACCAATAATTTTTCATCCATTACCAACCATTTTCAACTTTATAAAACCCCTACCAATCATCCAACCCTAATCAAGCCAATCAGTACCTCTCTAACTAAGCCAATCACTTGAATACCAAGATATATTTAAAACTAGTATTTTATAGCTGATTGTAAACCAAGTCTAAGAGAACCAACTAAGACATGTTGTTTTTATTGAACCAACCATTTGTGATAATTCAAATTGTGATGAATCACCTTTTACTACTATATTATTTTTGAGAACCTCACTCTAATAAGCCAATCTTTTTTGACTCACTTCTTAATGATTATAACCACCTTTAAGCAAATCATTACCTTGAAAATATGACTATTTTTAAATAATCTCCTTTTGACAAGCCATTCTTTGAGGAGTTGTATCTTGACCTTTTTCCACTCATTGAAGAGTCTCACTTTAACAAACCAGTCTCTGTGGATACCATAATGCCATCATAGTTCATTACTTGTCCAAAACTAAACATTCAACAAGACATCATTGTAGAAACATCCACACCAAATGAAGAATCAACATTGAATTTAGGTTCTATTATTGAACTAACATTAGCTTTAACATCAAAAATAGAATCAATTCTAGTCTCATCTTTAGATTTAGAGTTCCTTGAATTAGAATCAAAATATGTTTAGGGTTATTACAATATTGGTTATGCATGCCTCATAGATCAATTTGAATACATTTATGATCCTTATACATTTTTTGAATATTAGTAATTTATATTTGACACAAGATATCTTAGTATCTTCTACAAGGATTATGTAGCCTCTTCCTATGTCATTACCATTCCACATGCCATTGCCACCAACCAACCTAGACATTATATTAACCTTCTACCTCCCACAAGTGTTGAGTGGGACTGATAAAATCACACCTTGTTGAAATACATCCATAGTGACATATAAGTTATAGAATATCAAGGAGTAAAATACCACATTCATGTAGAATAATAACAATCTCCTAGTGAAACCTTTTCAAAGTTGCTAGGGGACAATCAAGGTTCAAACTCAACATTTTATAGTGAAATTTTTTTTAAGTCACTAAAGACAATCTTAGTCAAAAATCAATGTTTATTAGTGAGATTTTTTTGGAGATGATATGGGAAAAACAAGACAACTTCATTGGTGAAAACCTCTTGGAGGTGCCAATAGTTGAGCACAAAATTTCTTCACTTTTGGATGAAGACAAAATAAAAGATAAAATCAACATAGCTTCCAATCTACAACATAATTAGATGGTAGCTACTCTCAGGCCCAAATAATATAAAAATTTAGTGGTCCTCTCAAGTGAATATTCATAATTCTTTGACCTTGCAATAACCAAAGCTATGTCAAACCAAAATCAACAACTTTACATGTGATTGAAAATCCTGATCTTCATTTATTTCCCAACCATTACACAATCCATTATCATCCACATTTATATTTACAAACCAAACCTATCATACAACATTTATTTGTATTTATCATCCTTGGCTTCAATTTCCTTTGTAGAGGCTATAAAGATACCTTGCCTTGATGTTTGAAGGAAATATAATAAATGACCAATGATAATCACAATAATATTGTTTGCATCCAAATCTATAGTATGTTCTTGATACAATAGTTATTCAGAAGGGGTGTGGGTTAGAAATTTACATGATTGATTACTCTAGTTGTATCATATGTTGATCAGGATGTGCATGTCCACATCAATAAGAACAATAGAATCATATCTTGGCTAAAAACCATACCTTTCCAAAAGCATTTACCTTGCCATATACCTTACCATTATCACTCATCATTCCCTTTATATTATTTCATACCTTGCCACTTACCTTAACACTTAGGGGAAACCCTCTTACCATTTTATCTAATGTGCATACCATCATCTTCCTTATCCCATATAATATACCATTCTACCATGCCATATCTATTTGATCGAATCTTATTTTTAGCCATCTTACACAACCCCTTTTTTATTCTAGTTCCTTTAGTTCTTCCTACACCTTCTATGATGGGATTCTGATCCAATTTTAATTGATAGTTTATGAAAGTAATGTGATAATTGATCTGGCAAGTTATACTTTATTCACATTTGACTAGTGTTATTAATTATAACTACCTATGGGGAAATTAGTATTCTACCTTGTGTTACTAATTATAACTACCTATGGGAAAATTAGTATCACAAACCTATGCCATTATTTTTTAATTATAACCACCTCTGTGAAAATTAGGAACAACACCTTTATTATGCATTACCACATCACATTACCATTACTATTGTCATTTTCCTGGATATTTACCTCAATTTTAGAACTTATTATGACCTAGTTAGTTCTCACCACCTTTTATGTTGGTAGAACTACTATGAATTGAGGTCCCAATTTGATTATGTAGGCTTTACTTGATTCACATTGAGATTAGTTCAGTCCCTCTTTTCCATATACTCTTTTCATTTTATGAATAACCTAAGCCAACACTCTTACCATTTTGTGAGTGGTATCTAGTTAATCTATAATGAGTTAAGGTACCTCAAAATTCCAAAATCATTAAAAAAAATTAAAATCCAAAAACATTTGTCCTATCTAAGCCTAGTCAATAATCCTCAGTCTACCCTACTAGGGTAAATCCATTATTAGGATGATTTGTTTTTATTTTGATTTCATTCTTTCTATGTGTTTATTTACTTAGTTATCTATTATTTGTTTCATTACCTATTTTTTTGCTTTTAGTATTGTGCCTTGAATTTGTCTATATGCATCCATTACATGATTATTGCACATTATTCTTGAGTCTATTCATATTCATACATCAGCATGGTCATTATGGTTTTTATCTTTGGTGCTTTATTTTAAATTATCTATTAGATTAGGAGTCAGTCCTCATGCACATTTAGGTTACAAAATCATGATGTTTTATATCATGATTCATACCATCACATGTTATATCAAAAATAAGTTTGGGAAGTCTTATAAGCAATAGAGATACAAAAATTTCTCCTTGATAACCTTGGAAAATCCTCCCACCCTCCTTAATCAAATCAACCCTTTAACCATTCTATTTGTATCAATGGTAATTAGGATGAGCATCTCTACATTGGCATGTATAACTGAATCATTCACATTGGTCAATTCTTATTATTCCAATCATATATTTCATCCCTTTGTACATCATCATGTGCCTAGTTATTTTTAGGTTATTTAGTCATTAGACTATGACATCTATGTTTGTACCCACTAATATTTAATCTATACAACATGTTATATCCTTGAGTTATGCTTACCAATCTACCCTATTGGGGCACAATTAAAAATCATTTTTAAATCTAGGTCATCTTAATGATTATAACCACATATGGTAAAATCATTATTTTGACTCATCATCCCTAACTAGGGCATATGCATGTGCCACTAACTATAGCCACCTTTGGGAAAATTAGCATCTCAACCTTTGTTTCTGATTATAAATACATTGGGAAAATAATTACTTTTAAATAAATACATGCAATCATTTTATCATTTGGATTATTCTCACCCATGGGTTAATTTATTTATTTTTATTAATTTTTTTAGGTACCATCCATCAAACATATGTGTTGACCACTCACTTAATGGGGCATCATTATAGGCTTCCTAAACATTGTTTGGAGATTTTTGTTCAAATCATTATCTTATTTTAGGCATACAGGTATTTCTCATTATTAGAGAATACATTATTATACTTACAACTAAAACATTTTTCCAAACATGGGCAAACTATAGACACCTACAATTGGCCACCAATGGCCTTCAACCAAACTTTAAACTAATTCGTACCAACCATTGTAAATTAAGCCTAAGAATCATTAAAAATCTTAAATTTGATTGTGCATTATTTTTTAAAGCTCAAAATCATGTTGATACATCCCAAATTTGGGTATCCTACCATAAGCAACAAAAACCTCTCATGGATTCATCTCTAATCATCATATGGCTTTACAACATGTAATTTGGCCTATAGACCTATTAAGTGGGTCACTTGCACACTTAAATCAAATCTTAAAAAAGTTAAAAGTCTAATAATAATTAATTAATAAGCTAAACAAAATTAAGTTCATAGTTGAATTATCTATGTGCAATTAATGAAATTCTAAAAAAGGAAAATCAAAAATATGAAATATCCTAGATTTTCATTATTACCTTTTGTGAGTTGTCAAACCTTTAAAAATATCTCAAAATATCTCACCCATGCCTATTCATTGAAAATTATTATTTATTGACACATTTTAACTCTAATAGGTTAATTAACTCACTTTGGTTTGGTTTTAACCCATTCCATTTTTAAACTACATTTTAACTCACCTTGAGTTGGGGTTAGTTCCTAAGCCTATAAATACAAGCCTTTGCCTCTTCATTAGAGATCTTGGATATTGTAGAGTTATAATGTAGGTTTTTACATAAGACTCATGACAATAATATTATAATTCAAAAATATTGATCCAAGCTACAAGCATAATCCATATCAAGCCACAATCTAACCATGGTGCCAAGGAGAGAAGGAGTAAAGAAAACTCCATTGCCAAAGACTCTTTAAGCACAAGCTGAACAATCAATGAGAAAATCATTTCGAGAATTCAAGAAAGGTAAGATATTTGTTTTTATTTTGCATTCTAGTTGGTTTTTCAGTTGGTTTTTTTCATTAAGCTCCCCCTATGATATAATCTTAGAGATGTTAGCATGTTAGTTTGTTCTTTTCATTGCTGTATGGACTAACACTTGATCTAACCTCCTCACTACTATCAAATTCCTATGATCACATGTACCACTACCTTTTATGACTTCATAAGTACAAACCTAAGATTCTCAAATATGCCTAATATCATTACATTAGTTGAGGTTCCTAAATATACTAAACATTTTTGTATATACTTCCAAAAAAAATGGATGGTTAAGAGGAAAGGAGCACCTCCATCTTATTTTTGTGAATGATCACATTGGTGTGTATTGCTCTTGGTTTCTATTGGGTTGGTGGTATTGGCTTTTGAGTCAAGTATTTAAATAGGAGATCATGTTGCTTAGTGATTTAGGAAGCTCTTGAAGTATGATGTTGGATTTGATCCTTTTCATATTCTCTACTATGATATAACCCCATTTACTTTAGACTAGTGAGGTTTTTATAGGTGCCTTAGGCTCTTGAGGTCTCTAAGGTGGGGGATTATTCCTAACATTTTGGTCAGGTGGAATTGCACTATTATTGGGGGAGTTGAATTAGTGAGGGTCTATTATTATGGCCTATTATTGAATACATATTTTCTCCTTTAGAATTTTTGAAATGCTTGTACCTCACTAATACCCTCCTCCAACTCATTTTCTTCTTATCTAGGAAAATATGTGGTCTCTAACACCATAGAAGAACTAGGGGATTTACCTATGTTAGAGGATTTAAAGTGATTTGGGACCAAATCATATGATTCAATTTCCTTCTAGAAGATATCAAAAATAGAACCAAATTCTATTCAGTCTATTTTACAATGAGATATTGTGTTATGCAATTGACACCAGTTAGGTAAGGTTATCTCGAAGATATTGATTTCAAAAAATTTATTAGGTGAGGGTTTTAGGGGATTATGAAGATGGTTGTAGTACCTAATTAGTCTTTGATATATAAAGTTTTTTTGTAATTTTATGCATTAAATTTACTCATTTCTCTTCATAGTCCAAGGAAATCATATTTGAGTTTTTATACCGATCATTAAATGGCATCCAATTCATTATTTTTGGACTCCTCGGGTGTAGTTTGGGTATTTTTAGCTATTTCTAACATTATCTAGTGTTTGTCTAAGGAATTTTTCATGGCCCCCTAGGTTAATAAAACCTAGTTTTTATTTTGAAGTGGGATGACCCACTAAGATTTGGTGTGTTATAGAGAGTGTTTGATGCATCAGGGCATTCTAATTAACATTGGGAAAAAATCTCAACATGGGAATCTATGGTAACACACTAGGAGTGGGGGCTTGGGGGTTCAGTTGTTTATCCCTATTGATGGCTCCTAAAAAATTTAGAGATAGGTTTTTTATGGACATGTATCTCCTTAAAAACATGGACATCCAAGGGACTAGAAAATTCTTATAAATTTCATGCACTAACTGAGGGTTAGGTTGATAAAACACATTTTCTTGACTATGCATCTTCTAAAACCTAACATTGAAGTTTTTGATAGGATCATTGGGCTCCCTTTTTATACATGTGAATTATTGGTAGAGGATACTAGGGTATATCACTTGACCAAATTGGGTGAGGAATGAAGTACCAAAATGGTCCCAACTGGGGATCAAGTCTTCATGGTAGTTGAGGAAATAATCATATTCTAAGTCCATCAACATGAAATGGAAAATCATGCACACCACATCCTCAAGTTTGACATTTAAAAACCTTAGTGTAGTTTTTATAGGAAGTTATGTGTTCTTCAATAGTCCATCCCACACCAAGAGTGAAATAGGGGAGCTATCTCTTAGGGTTTCTAGGTATATCATGGACAAATCCATGGATTTTAATGATAGAACCATTGAACCAGACCATCTTGGGATGAAAATTTGGAAGATGTTGTGTGAAAAAACTAGTTAAAATCTGGTAGGTCTAGGTTCATTGAGCCTGGGTTTTTTTGTGAAAAATTAGGGGGGAATTACCAATAGACCAAGACAATACCTAGCCTTAGTAACATGTGAAATAGTCTCTAGGATGATTCAAAATCAAATCATGTTTAGTATGTCATTATCAATAAACACAATTACAACACACTAGTGCTAAAGACAAATTTGAAATACAGGGAGTCAACCATCCTTCTAGTACCAACTGTTGTTCACTCTAAATGTTTGGTTCATGAAATACCCATGAGATTGGTTATTACCCAAAGAGGGATATGGTAACAATGATGGAATTTCATCCTCCATTTTATGACTATTTTGGGGTTAATATAGGGCAAGATTATATGTATTTAACTTCATAATGTATTTTGCATGAATAGTCTCTAAGAGATGTGATGCTACTACTAAAATTTCAATATGAGATTCTTTCATACAAACCTAATTATCAAAGGTTACTCTTGAAGTTTACATATTATGCTCTATATTTAAAAACAAGTGGAAATGGTAGTTCAATATTTTAAAACAAACAAAAAAGATAGGGGAGATTAAGGAAGAAAAAAAAACCTCCAGATTCAATATATGAAATAAGTGAATCAACCATCAAACTAATTTTCCTTACCACATTTATACCATTGTAAACTAACTTTAACTAGAAGTTCTACCTCTAATAGCACACAATGGGAAGAGTATGAGGAAATAGGGGAGCATGCCTAAAATATGAACTCTCACTAAATATAAGTACTAGGAGTTTGTAACAAAATACACATAAGCACCCAATGGTAACTTGTAGGTTAACACACAATTAACATTACTTGAAAATATAAATGAGAATTCGCAAAGTGATTATAGTAGATGATCACATCACTATAATGTAATACATGTAGTAGTAATGTTTATTAGTTTGATTCAAATAGAATTTAATAAGAACTTAGAATGGACATGAAACATGATTGAGATTTAGAATAATCCCTTTAAAGAAAACTAGAATTGTATTCATTAAAAATAAGTAACTAGAATTATATTCATTAAAAATAAGTAAGTGTTGTTACAACAATCGATCATGACCAACGCTATAGTTTGAAGAGATGAAATCAAATGTGGTTGAGATCCTAGATATAATCCAATATCACTTTAAAGTAAATTTTATCTGACCCTTATATTATAATACAACTTTTCTTTATATAAATTAGGACTGGATTCACCTCCAAATAGTGTGAGATTATCACCCTAGGCCATTATGGCCATTCATGATAGATATAAATGTAATTCAAAATAAAAAACAAAAAAAATCCCCTCAATTCCACAAAATATTTATGTGGGGTCACCTAATTGATATGCAGAGGCAAATATGAAGATCTACCTCCTAACTACTTTGATCTCACATCCGTAGCTTCTAACACAGATACCATGAGGTTGAATTCTTTGTCTAGTTTAGTAAGGTTCATCAAGGGTTCCCTAAATATCACCTCATATTGAGTCATTAGCCTATAATAGACCTAAAAACTTGGTTGATGTTTATTTTAGACTATGTGGATAGCTCAAGAACTACCGAATACCCTTGCCGATTTGATTTGGTGACCTAGTCAAAGTGACCCAAGTAGACTCCAAATTCTCCTTTGTACAGTAGGGTGCCATTTAGATGGAATATCACATAGATACTAACCTCTTATAATTAGTTAATATATTTTTCTTTCCCCCTTGTAAGGGTCTCATTAAATTCCAAGCCATAGCCAGCCATTCCTTCATATTCACCTTCATGTTCGTGTATGTTTGATACAACCCTAAGTATAATGTGGGAATTAGTTTCAATTATTGGAGCTTACCTTTTTTATCACAACCAAACTCTCCATAAACATCCCATCTAACTCTACAATCCTCTCCATGTAATCTTAGGTCTATTAGATAAGCACATTGGTCTCTGTCATAGTCTCCACCACCTTCCCTTAAACTAAGAAGAGTAATAATAGGGTGTCTTTGACCTACCCAATCAGTCTAGTGGGGAAGGAGCTCTTCATTTGGTATTATAATTTCCTAACCTATATTTTCATGTCTTTAAAGATTTTCTCTAACATATAGTGATTTTCTTGGAGAATAAAGAGTGGATCCTCAATTGTATTTTCTTCCCTAATGAAATTCCTCACCATGGTAAGGGAAAAAAAATATTGATGGGTTTATCATACCACTAGGTTCTCCTTCCAGAGGAAGCTATACATTAAAGTTATCTTCATGATTTTTGAGGCTTGGTCAAAGCTCTAGTATACATTTGAGTCACCTTGGACTATCATCTTTAATTCTTGAGACTTTGGGAACATTCCCTAAGTTATGGGAGGTGTAGGAGGGGTGAATGATATGGTGGTAAATGGTGGAGGATGAGGAAGTGGGGAGATGGAAGAAGTGGAAGGGGTAAATGAAGAAAACAATAGAAGAGGAGGAGGCATTTGAAAAAAAGGAAGAAAGATGAAAAGGGAGGCCCAATGGAACATTTATGCCCACCACTATTCCTAGGCCATGCCCACTTGAGGTTAAATGACTCTTAAGAGGGGTGTTCAAAAAAAGGTAATAAATTAGTTAGTTGAAGCCAAATCCATGAGCACCTAAGGTAATGTAAATAGGGGGTTGGGGAGTAATATGTTGAGGCACCATGAATGGGGTCAAAGTAACCATTGAGTTAGGTAGAAGAGGTTAAAATAGAGTATAAGGTCTCTAAATTAAATCCTAAGGATGATATACTTTCTAATTTTTCCTAGGTTAGCTCTAGATGTTATGATGGAAGGACTATCCAGGATAGTAGGGGCTATGAGGGCTAACTATGGAGGATTTTTATCTACCGATAGAGGTGATGGGATGGATTAATAGGGTGTTAGGATAGTTCTTATCACTAAATATGAAATTATGATGGTTTTAGCCATACTTATAGATGAAGATGTGCCCATAGGTACCTAAACCAAGGACATGCCTAATGAATACACCATGGATTTTCTAGATTGTGGAAATGATGGATCAGAGGGAAATGAAGAGGTGAATATTATTAGGAAAAACAAGGAAAAAGCTACTTAGGTGAATAATACAGGGAATATAATGGGGAAAAGAGGAGGCACCACCTGATGAACTTGTGAAAGGGGAATAAAATTTGTGGTTAGATTGATTAGGAACTAGAAGGTGGTGAGAGTGAGGTGTGGAAAGGATATGGAGGGAATAATAGGTGTAAGGGGTAGAACCTACATTAGTGCCTACTGAGAGCCTCTTTATATGTTTTCCTTTGAGATGTTTTTGATGTCAAACCTTAGGGTATGTACATCCCAAGGTTAAGGTGTCGATGGTTGAGTTACCTACACCTAGGGTACCTATTACAGAGTAACAAACCTCTAGTTTGATTGGGAATTGACTATTAGAGTTGGTGGAGGTTAACCTAGGGCATGATGAGTGGGATTTTCTTAAGTAAGTAGAGGAGTAGGAGTTAGATCCTCCATAGAATGAGTAAGATCAAAAGGGGGAATATATGGGCCCACCTAGACATTCATTTCTTTCTTCTTCTTCTTAGACATGATCTAAGACAGCACCTCTTGATCATTTATAGCATCAAGTATATCTCATTGTCATTCTCTACTTTGTGGCCATAGTTTATATTAAGTTAGGTTGAATATCTTTCTAGGTGAGCTATAATCATGACCTTAGGGTCTTAATTCAATAGTTTGACTCTCCCCAGGGTGAAGGATTCCCACCTATCTACCATATTTTGGAGGGGAGGGAAGGACTTGTAGACATGGTGCCTAATGAATATTTAGAGTGGTGGGCATGCCTTTTGATGGTGGCTTATGAAAAAGATAAAAATACCCTCTAGTAGTTGGTAGTAAATCTCCTACTCCACTAAGTGGTCCTGAACAAAGTATGACAAGTAGAGGGGCTAATTAAGAACACCTATAATTCAAATCATGATGTCATCCCTATAATACTAATAATATCTAATGGATATAATATAATCTTGGATTTCCTATTATAAATGGGACATTAGGGCCTCATTGATCACATTGTAGACCACTAGGTAAAAGTGATTACAAATGTCCTACATGTGGTTTTGGTACTGGTGGCTATATAATTTATAAATGACTACATCGACCACTGAGCCCTCAAGAACCCATGTAAGAAAAATGAATGGCTTGAAGTGAGCATCTTTTAGACCATGTATACAATGTATATCATCATGTGTAAATTGCCTATATATCAATCATCCACTATGGCATTGACCAACTTGAAGTTAATCAACCCTCCCATGTCAAGAACATTAAAACCAATGAGTATCATATTGAGGAAAGGTACCCATAATTCATTGACATGTAGGTAGCCATGAGCCCTAAATAAATAATTTAGCAAAATCATACCCACTCACACCTTCTCTTAGAAGGCACTAATTATGTATGCATTAATATCCTCCTTATTAACCCACTAAACATTATGGTTCTTAGCCTAGTTATACAAAACATCATATATATAGAAGGTATCAATCCAAGTCTTTACTATCATATAATAATAAGAGAAGGTGAAGTCTAAGATGGATTAATACACCTTGTAATAATTCCTAGAGATGTAATAAATCTAGTGTTGGGTGACCAAACCCAATCATGGAGTCTATTATACACTTGAATAGTGGTGAGGAGTAGGTTTCTAAACAAGTTAGTATATTGGAATGCCTTTAGTTTGGTTGTGGCCTTGTGAAGACTACATTTATTTTAGGCCTAAATGGCATCTTCAAATTTTTCCTATTCATCATTATCAGAGCCTGAGTCTCTAGGTACATATTCGATGGCTTTAAATAATTATTTATAGTGATTAGACTTGTTCAATCCTATTGGGCATAAGGTATCTAAATACTTAGGCTTGGCATTGGGGTTTAAGGAGGATGTGGTCATTATAGCAATATTGAGGTCTTATAAGAAGATATTGAGTGCAAGGGAAAAAATGTAAGGGTATGGGACAAAAATTGAAAAGGAAGGTGTTGAATTGCTCTCAAAGGTAGACATTAATATTCGTTAGTGATATTTCCTTAGTATTTTATAAAATCACACATTCATCCCGCTATATTAATGGCATTTGTTAGCTCACTTTAAGTGAATTCAAATTTGAGTTTGTGGCTAGATATCCTCTCTTTATTTACTAATCTAGAGTTAAACTTGGATTCATGATCTTATTCCACCAATCATATTTAGTAATGTCAATGTGATTTGAAAAATTTGTCCAATTGGGCCTAGTTTTCTATTTTGTTAAAGCCTAGTGTGTGGTAGGAACATAATCACATTTCCTTAAGTCTTCCTTATTAATTCCCACCATTACCACATTTCATCTAATTATTAGTCCTCTTATAATCATAGGAACCTAAGAATATTTTTATACTTCATTGTTACACCTTTAGGAAGGGTGAGGTGTCAGTTAGGGACACATGGTATCCTTTGATTGGGTTGGTAACTCCCAAGCTCTAACATCTTTGATAGGTGTAGGGGACTACCTACTTTGATAACTGGTAACATGGTGCTCTCTAAATGATTTGGGTTATCTCATGCTCTATCATCTATTATAGGTTAGGATGACTAGGCACTCTTATGATTGGTGATTTGGAGCCCTCTAAATAGGATAGGATCTCCTAGGATCTAACATCTATGATAGGTTCAAGGGACTAGTCACTCTAACAATAAATAATGTGGTGCCCTATGATTATCCATTTTCATTTAAAAATCTCATGAAAGAGACTAAGTAAAAATTAAAATATGTGTAATCCATTAATACCTTACATGACATTAATTAATATTTTGATTCACAATGAAGGTCATCAAGTCTATTACTCCAGGAAAGGAACAAGATGCTAGACTTATTTTAAAATCCAACCTATTGTAGACACTAGAAAACTACACATAATAGTTCTAGTTGTTGAAATGCTTTAGGACCCCTATTAGACCCTAAGTTTAGTTGACCACCTAGTTAGATAACTTATCAAATTACTAACTTAACATTTAACCAAACCTTTTAACCCCCACCTTGACCAATTTACCTTTGGTACTCGATCATCAATGGTCAACCCAACCTTCAATGGTTAGCCTAACCATTTATGGTCATGTCCTCACCTCTTCACATTTTTAACACATCACCATCTATGTGTAAGATAATGAAGCACCATTTAATGTATTCACCTTGTGGTATTAATGAGTTTCCAATCATCGTGATAAATAACCCCACCCTCTAAGGAACATTCCATCCTCCATCTCTCTTTTCTTATAAAAAGAGGGGAGTGGGAGGTGAAAAGGATCCATCACAAGAGTTATCAAGCATACAAGTATTCAAGCTCTGTAGCATCCACTCTTCTTATATAAACTTAGCATCAACAAAAGAGATTCAACCCTCTGGCAAATTTACTTTTGAGGCTAAAGTAATATTACTCTAGAAAAAATTTCTTTAGCCTTCAACCATTAACCAACTAGCAAGCTACAAGTATATTAGTATTTTAGCATTATTATTTTGGATTTCTAAACTCCTTGACTTGATCAAACCTATTTTCACCTTATTTCCTCTCCATAAAATCCCCAACAAAACCTCTATCTACCCATCTACCTATTATATAATTCTTTTTTGATCACCTTTAGAAATACAAAGGCAACCACTGATGGTTAGCACAAATTTTGATGGTCACCCCCAACCACCTATGGTTACCCAAATACTAATAGTCAAATTAACTACCGATGGTTCACCCAACCACTGATGGTCACTATGGTAGAAAATAGCAACACTTTTTTTATCTCCTTACCTCCAACCAAACCTAAATTTCTATGTTCCTACCTATTCATAGACCCTTTTTTGATTTTATGAAATATACCCCACCTACTTCAACATGAGTATTGATTATATTTTTCTAGATTTAGTCATTTTTCTTTAACAAGCATTCTAATTTATTCTTGTATTGCATTTACTTTGTGTTATGCATGTATCTTACTTTATCATTTCCAAATTGATTGTTATTAATAGTTGTTTGACAACCTCCTAGCAATCATATGCTTCTTAGATCTAAATCATGCTAGGTAGTCAACTAAACTCTCTTAATAATGATCCCCTTTATTAGTGTGTTCTTATTTTCAAGCTATTACTTCCTAGCCAAAGAGTAGTTCTCCTTCATTATCTAGATTACATGTGCATCACCAACTAGGTATTTCTACCACACCCTTATTACTAGTTTTTTATCTTCTTCCAAAATTAAGAAATGAAAGAAAATTAAGAGAAACATTTTGGCACACTTGATGAGACCTTAGCATCATCTAGGTGCCCCTTTATTTCTTCTTTTATTATATTCTCATCAAATGAAATCTAATTTTTTTTCGGTATAAAATAAACCCATTACATTACTAAAATTGTTTGCTTATTTTAGTTCATCTAGTGACTTAAAATCAAAGTAATTAGTCATAGTTTTCACTCTTTTTATCACACACTTACCCAAACCACATAATCAATCAACATATCAAAATAAACTTGAGATAAGGCCCACATAGGATTTCATCACCTAGTGATCAACCTTACTCATTTACAAAAATCCTACTTGGAGGTCATTACCAAGGGGGAAACCAACTCAACTCTCTGGTTGAGTATAAACTCTGAAATTCAATATATTTTGGCTAAACACCTAGAAACTTTATTTATGTGGTGTGTGAATTGAGGTGGTAGTCCCAA
The DNA here is from genome assembly GCA_037957365.1 of Torreya grandis. Classification (NCBI taxonomy): domain Eukaryota; kingdom Viridiplantae; phylum Streptophyta; class Pinopsida; order Cupressales; family Taxaceae; genus Torreya; species Torreya grandis. Next base: position 177,758 of record JARHVA010006237.1, on the reverse strand, counting down.
ATACCAAGCCATGTACTAAATATCAATACATATTTATCTTTTGATCACCTAAACACAACTTAAAACCAACCATAGATTTCCTCTTTAGTACCTGATATACAATCCAAAATTCTTCTTCAAATTTTATAAGGCATAAGCCAAAAGTGATCTAAAAATAATCCTAAGTTTAAATGCAATTTTAGTGTATGTTTGGATTGTATTGAATTCTTTTTTTTATTGCTTTTTATTTGAGGTGTGATTTTTTGTCATTCTTTTCTTATTTTCTCACATGGTCTCTACTAGACAATAGTTGAGAAATTGAACCAACTAAGGATCACCTTCCTCATCCTCCTCCTCTATGGAGTATACTTCAGATGTTGAGTTTTCTCCTCCTCATTCTCCCCCTCCTACCATGCCATGGATTGTTATTGATGATGATGCATATTTTTACACATTCCTTGGTTAAAACCATGTAACCTTTGTATATTAATTTAATAATTTATCTCCATTCACCCCTATTGCTTTAGTTCCTCCCATGGATCCAAATTTTGGTATGCCTCCCAATCTTATGGGTGGAGTTAATTCCTTCCAACATTTGATCACCTAAGCATCCTCTTCCAATAATATCCCATCCACTAACACCATCAAAACCCAATCCAATAGTCCAACCTCTAACCAAAATCTTCCTATGTCAACCAACACTTCCAACATAGGAATAACCTCCCCTTTTATCACTCATGCCATATCCACTATGGGGGTATCTTCTACTCTTATCTCTGCCATTCCTCTTATGACTACCAATCCACCAATTTCTACCTCACTCCAAAATTTGGTACTTTCCATACCTCCTACCCTTCTACCCATTAGCACATGGGTCACCACCCAACCTCAACTTAATGCTTCAACTATACCTCCAAACCAAAACTTTTCAATCCCTCAAAAAACATCCATGGCATCTTACCAATATGTTCATAATCCACAAGGATACATACCGCCTTCTACCCAACCTTTTGTGCCCACATACCAATATGGGGTATCATCCCAACCTTCAATGACCACATACCAGTATGTGGCACCTTCTCAACCTCCCACCTCTTATCTATACATTACATCCACCTAACCTCAACCAAACTTACTACCCAACTATAAAGCTCCCCAAACTCAAATAGATTTAGTTAAGATGTTGATGGATAAAATGTCTAATCTTGAGTCATCTATTTTTGGAGCTCGTAACCTTATATCTTATGATCAAATATTTAATGAGCCCATTCATCCACCCATTCTTATCTAATCTTATCCTCCCCAATGGGAACTACCTAAGTTTTCCAAGTTCCAAGGTAAGGAGGACCCTCAAAAACATTTGAGATTAGTTTACCATTCTTTCTATTTGATCACTTATGACAATGCTCTCCTTCTTCATACCTTCCCCATGTCCCTATTTGGACTAGCTTTGGATTGGTATAGTGTTCTTACCAAGCACTTTATCTTCTCCTTTTCACAACTAGTACAAATCTTTTTACATCACTTTTTAGTCAACTTATCTAAAAAGGTTTCCATTACTGACCTTTACTCCATTAGGGAGTTTGATGACAAATTGAATGCCAATTTTCTAGCTAGATAGACAGGCCCATTTATCAAATTTATTTCTCACTACCCTAACCTAAACTGATTGAAATCTTTTCTCAAGGTTTTGCCAAACATATTACCCCAACTCTTTAGGTTTAGACTTTTAGAACATTTGATGAGTCATTTACCATGGCATGTAAACTTGAAATTAGAGCCATTGATGAAGGTACATTGAAGATAAGAAACAAGAATTCCAACTTTAAATACAATGATCCTTCTTCAATGAAAACTACCAACCCATCTAACCATCCCAACACCAAGACAAAGGCAACTGCAAACACATTTGTCTTAAAATGTACTTCACCTCCAACCATCAACCAACCAAATGAAACCAATTCTTTTAACCCATCAAACCAACAAAATCATAACCAAAATTGAACCACTCCCAATAAATATAATATCATAGGGGAATCATATGCTTTAATTTTGGATAAACTACATAAAACTAACCTCGTTCAAATTCCACCTATCAAACCACCCCAATAATTTTATGCTTCTAGCTTGGTAACTAGATGGTACAATGAAAATGATCTATGTTCCTTCCATCACATCATTGGACATGATGTGAGTATTGGGGATCAACCAATAATGGATTACACTTGTGAAAGCAATAAATGCAGAAATAAATCAGATAGATAAGCAATTAGAATGATAAATAGCACATAACAAGATATACAAGAAAACACCCTGAAAACTTGTATTAAAACTCTTTACAATAGGAATACAATGAAGAAACTTCATTCTTCCACACCTCTCTCAGATGCACACAAGATCTCTCACTAGATCTCTATTCCTCAAGAGCTCTCTCTCAAGTACAATCAAATCCAACAACCTGGATTGATGCAACTCAGTACTGTCCTTCAAACATTCACAATGTTCTACTCATACAGTTCTACTCTCATACTAAGCTAAGAAGATCTTTCCTACATATAGAAATAGGAAACTTGAGCATGCTCTTACAACAAAACAGTTAAGCCTCTTCAACAAAGGCTCGCTTCTGTCCATGAAAATCGCTTTCTAGACACACAGGTAACCGACATCGGTTCCTGCTACTTGCCTGCAACTGCACCTGACCGACGTCGGTCGCTCCTGACCGACGTCAGTGCCTGTGTAGACCTGAACTGTTAAAGTCTACTCCTTGGTGAAGCGTATGTGCTTGGTTCTTGAGTGAAAAGCTGAGTTCTTAGCTAAATGGATTGCACTCTGATTGTCACTATACAATCTGCAACTCCCATGCTCCCTTCCAAGCTCTTCCATGAACCGTGTCATCCATATCATCTCCTTGCTAGCTTCTGTGGCTGTAATATACTCTGCTTCTGTAGTTGACAAGGCAACAACCTTCTACAACTTAGATATCCAACTAACCGTTGTTCCACCTACAATAAAAACATAACTTGTAGTGTTCCTTCTGCCATCTAAATCCCCTGCCATATCTGAATCTACATAACCATGTAGAGAACTATCTGAACCTCCATAGCACAAATGCTTGTTGTTGGTTCCTCTCAGATATCTAAGGATCCATTAAACTACCTTCCAATGTTCCTTACCTAGATTAGCCATATACTTACTTACCACTCCCACTGCTTGGGCAATATCTGGTCTAGTACACACCATTGCATACATCAAACTTCCTACTACGAAAGAATATGGAACCTTACTCATGTACTCTACCTCTTCATGTTAATTAGGACATTGTTCTTTACTCAACTTAAAATGTCCAGCCAAAGGTGTGCTTACCGGTTTAGCATCCTGCATATTGAACCGTTTCAACACCTTGTCCACATAATCCTCCTGAGATAATATCAACCTGTGATTTTTCCTGTCTCTCTTAATGCTCATGCCAAGGATCTTCTTAGCTGCTCCCAAATCCTTCATAGCAAATGTTTGAGCTAATTTTACCTTAAGCTCTAAGATATCTTGCATGTGAGACCCTGCAAGCAGCATGTCATCTACATACAACAATAGAATAATATATCTACCATTATCAAATCTCTTGAAATACACACAATGGTCTGATTGACACCTACTATAGCCATGCTCAGTCATAAACCTGTCAAATTTTAAGTACCATTACCTAGGAGCTTGCTTGAGACCATACAAGCTTTTCTTTAACCTGCACACAAACTTCTCCTTACCCTTGACCTCAAAACCTTCTGGCTGTTCCATGTATATTTCCTCATCCAAATCTCCATGAAGAAACGATGTCTTAACATCTAGCTGCTCAAGATGCAAATCCTCAAAAGCAACCAAAGACAATACAACCCTTATAGAAGTCATCTTAACAACAGGAGAAAAAATCTCACCAAAGTCAATACCTGGCTTTTGTGCAAATCCTTTTACCACTAATCTGGCCTTATATCGCATCTGTCCATCCTCACCTTCCTTCAACCTGTAGGTCCATCTGTTCTTTAGTGTTCTCTTACCAGCTGGCAATTTAACTAAATCCCATGTTTGGTTCTCTCTTAAGGACTCCATCTCCTCAACCATGCCACACTCCCACTTACTCCTGGACTCCACCTGTAATGCTTCTTCAAAACTCTCTGGTTCTCCACCATCGGTTAGCAATAAATAATATAAGGAAGGAGAATATCTAATTGGAGGCTTACTTACCCTTTCAGACCTCCTGATGGGTGTCTTGGACTTGTTCTCAATAATCTGTCCACCCAAATTTTCTGACAGTGACCGACCTCGGCCACCTGTAGACCTGTTACTGGCCGACGCTGGTTCTTCTTGGCCGACGTCGGTGCCTGGTCTGCCGACATCGGTCTCTATATGACCGACATCAATTTTTGTACTGCCGATGCTGGTTCCTAACCTACCGACGTCGATCTCTGTGTTTTCCTGTAAGTGATTATTTCTTTTTCTCGTGAACTCATTTTGGACCATAACTTCATCCAATTCACTATTGCTCTGCCCAGATTGATCTAGCTTCTTTATCTGATCACTGTACATCACTCTTTCGTTGAAAACAACATCACGACTCCTGATTACCTTGTTAGTTCCTAGATTCCAAAATTTGAAACCAAAATCATCTGAGCCATAGCCAATAAACGTGCACCTCATAGACTTAGCATCAAGCTTCTTTCTATTTTCCTTATCTATGTGCACAAAGGCTTCACAACCAAAAACTTTGAGATATGAGAGATCTACCTTTTTACCTATCCATGCCTCTTCTGGAATTCCACCATCCAGAGCTATAGAGGGTCCTCTGTTAATCAGGTACACTGTGATGTCGACTGCTTCTACCCAAAACTCTAAGGGCAACCCTGCATGCAATCTCATACATCTTGCACGCTCCATGATAGTTCTGTTCATCCTTTCAGCAATACCATTCTGCTGAGGTGTCCTTGGAACCGTCCTTTGCCTTTGGATTCCATGAGTGTAACAATACCCGTTAAACTTAAGACTATAGAACTCACCGCCATTATCAGATCTCAAGCACTTTAATCTTCTACCTATTTCATTCTCAACCATAGCTTTCCAAATCTTAAAAGTCTCAAAAACATCATATTTCTTTTTAATACAGTAGATCCATACCTTTCTTGTGGTGTCATCTATGAATGTAACATAGTACCGTGATCCGCCAATAGAGGCTACCTGAGCTGGTCCCCACACGTCTGTGTGAACAAGCTGCAACTTCTGCCTTTTCTTAGTAGACCCAGTCTTGAGAAAACTAACCCTTTTCTATTTTCCAAATACACAATGCTCACAAAATTCTAGATCCATACTTTTCAAATCTGAAAGCATACCTTTAGACTTAAGAATTGACATCCCCTTCTCACTCATGTGGCCAAGCCTTGAGTGCCACAATTTAGCATCCACATCTGAAGTAGATAAAACTGAAGGAGATTTGTTAGTAACACAATTACACAAATAGAGAGTACCTTCTCTCTTACCTCTGGCCATAACAAGTGCACCCTTGGTCACCTTCCAAGAATCTGCTGTGAGAGTTACTGTATAACCCTCATCAGCTAGCTTACCTGCAGAAATCAAATTTCTCTTCAAACTAGGAACATGCATCACATCTCTCAACACCCATGTGTTGGCATTTTGCATCTTCAGCTGCACTTTACCTTTGCCAGTAATCTTACAAGGATCATCATCCCCTAAGTACACTATTCCAAAATCTCCATGGATATAGTCACTGAAATATTCCCTGTTAGGAGTAGCATGAAAAGATGCACCAGAATCTAATACCCAAGACTCTATATTATTATGCAGAGAGAAAATTAAAGCATCCTGTGCAATACCTACAATCTTGGCTTCTTCCTTTCCTTTGTGCTGATTGTCCTCCTTAGGCTTTGACCAACAATCTCTGCTTATGTGCCCCATCTTTCCACAATTCTAGCATTGTGGCCTTCTGCCATTTCTGGATTTAGATCTGCCTTTCCCCTTTTATTTGGATCTTGCTCTGCCTTCCTTGCTCTTCTCTTTCTGCCTTCCCCTACTCTCAAAACTTAAAGCATTCCTGGATGCCTCTTCTGTGCTTTTCCTACATATTTCCTCATTCAAGATAACACTAACAACATCCTCTACTTTCAAAATATTTGATGCAGATGCAGTATTACTTATTGCCATTACTAAGCCATGCCAGCTTTCAGGCAAAGAACATAATATTAAAAGAGCTTTTATCTCATCATCAAACACTATATTTACTAAGCTTAATTGATTCACAATACCATTGAAATCATTCAGATGAGTAGAAATAGATCCACCTTCATTCATATGCAAATTAAATAACTGCTTCATAAGATATACCTTATTTGAAGCTGAGGGTTTTTCATACATATTTGCTAATGTAGTCATCAACTCTACCATTGTTTTTGCCTGTGACAAATTAGATATCAAAGTGGAGGCCAGACTCAGTCTTATAGACCCCAGAGCCTTTCTGTCAAGAACTTCCCATTCTTCATCCTCCATGTCCTTGGGCTTCTTTGCAATCCCACCTAACGGTAAGTAGAGATCTTTCTGATACAGATAGTCCTCTATCTGCATTCTCCAGTGTTGATAGTTCTTGCCATTAAACTTTTCCATTCTCAACTTACTTTCTTCTGCCATTGCTTCTCCCACTCAAACAGAAATCCCTGTAGAAACCCCTGTGAGCAACCTGTAATCCAAACACACTACACAGATCTGAACCACCTGTTAGTGAACCTGAGCTTTGATACCAAATATCAAGCTCTGAACCTGTATCCAAGGCTCTGATACCACTTATTGGGGATCAACCAATAATGGATTACACTTGTGAAAGCAATAAATGTGGAAATAAATCAGATAGATAAGCAATTAGAATGATAAATAGCACAGAACAAGATATACAAGAAAACACCCTGAAAACTTGTATTAAAACTCTTTACAATAGGAATACAATGAAGAAACTTCGTTATTCCACACCTCTCTCAGATGCACACAAGATCTCTATTCCTCAAGAGCTCTCTCTCAAGTACAATCAAATCCAACAACCTGGATTGATGCAACTCAGTACTATCCTTCAAACATTCACAATGTTCTACTCATACAGTTCTACTCTCATACTAAGCTAAGAAGATCTTTCCTACATATAGAAATAGGAAACTTGAGCATGCTCTTACAACAAAATAGTTAAGCCTCTTCAACAAAGGCTCTAAAAATAATATTGCTAATAATAGAGATGCGAGCTTGAGACTACAACTCAAACTCATCATGCAAACACTCGCTTTTGTCCACAAAAATTGCTTTCTGGACACACAGGTAACCGACGTCAGTTCCTGCCTGTTCGCCTATGACCGTCGCCGGTCGACCCTACTGCCGACGTCGGCGCCTCTGTAACTGCAACTGACCGACGTTGGTCTCTCCTAACTGACGCCGGCATCTGTGTAGACCTGAACCTGTTTAAGTCTGCTCCTTGGTGAAACTTTTAGCTCCACACCCTAACAGTGAGTAGGTGAAATACCATTAAATATATTGTCTAAAACATGATTGAAAAAGGTAAACTTGCATTAGATAATCCCAATGCATCTCCAAATCAATCATTAGACATTTTTCAAAAACCTTTCCCTAACCATGACCCTTTCACCAATCATGAAAATATCCAACCAAGATTATCTCATGATCTTGAGGCACACATGGTTTATGTTGTTACCATTGAGCCTAATATTTAGGAAACCATTACCTCGACTACCTCTTCTTCCAACTCATTTATTAAAGTGGTGGAATCTTCTTTTATTCCTTTTGAAAAAAAAAAAGGAAGCAACCCCCTCTCTTTCAATTAAATAAACCATTGATCCAACCACCTCTCCTTTGGTGTAAATACCATAGGAGACAACCATTACATCAACCACTTCTTCCTCTAACCCACTTATAGAAGTTGTGGAATCACTACTCTTTCCCTTGGACATCTAAACAAAGGAAGCAACCACATCCCTTTCCCTACTCGAACAAACCACATCCTCCTTACCTAATATAGAACCAACCACTCCTTATTTGGAAACCTCTCCAAAGGAAGAGATCATCTCCCCTATTCATTCCATAGAGAAACCATATTCCTCAACTAGCAAACCTTTCACCCTAAGATGAAGGTGAAAGAATTGTTCCTTCATCACAACCTATGGGTTTAATATTTGAAACCAATAACCAAGTAATCAAACCCATCTATAAACCTTTTTATAGATTGGTACAAAATATATAATTTACCTGTCAACCCAATCTAGATAGGGTCACCTTTTTACACTATCTTGGGCTACCTTATCAAAAAAAATAATAACCTTTAACCTCACTTACATCTACCCTCAAACCCATAATTACATCAAACCCATATTTATATATTTCTTCATCTAAAATAATAGGGGAATCATCTAACCCACCTCAATCTAAAATTACTAAATCACCCTACCCCTCTTTAACCAAACCCATCAAGAATTTAGGAATACTTCCTACCTCTAGCTTGGCTCATCAATATTTTAAGTTGGATTTAACTACATTAATTCCACCAAATAAACCTTTAACTAAACCTATAAAAAAGGTGGAACCAACCAAACCATCTAGAACTAGACCCATACCACCCCTTTCTCTTCTACCTTCAATTATAAGACCTCATCCATCTAATATCCATGTTACCTATTCCTCCTCTATAAAACCTTCTCCTTTTATTCTATCTACACATACATCCACCAAAATAACAAAATCCCCATCATTCTTAACTAACCTAACTATGTCTACCTTCCTACCTATCACAAAATCTTCACCTTCTACATCTAAATCTTCCATCTCCAGACCAACCCCAACCAAACAATATCAAATAAAACTACCTTCCAAAACTATCCCACCACCTCCAATTTTCATGGTAAAGCCTACTCCCAAGAAGGCTCCCACTCTTCAAGCCAAAAAAATAGCACCATCAACACCTTTGGTCAAATCCTATTCAATAATTCTATAAAGGTTGTTGAAAACCTATTTTATAACCTTGCCACCCATCAAACTTGTTGACCCTTCACATATTAAACTGGCATGGTTTAATTATAATTTTATTTTCCTATACCATAGGACACTAGGACATAATATAGAGAACTGCAAAGCTCTCCAAAGACTTTTCCATAATGTATGGGATGAGGATGATTTATTATTAGATGAACCTCCCTTCATACCCTTAGCAATCCAACCACCAATTTGAACCATCCAAAATTTACTTACTCCCCCACTCTCACCTAAGATTGAGGATGAATCGAAGTAAAAACCCAAACCAACCCTTCCTCTTATCCACACCATTCATATGGTTACCTAATATTGGGCCAAATCAAAAGATAATGGAATAGAAAAAATGTCCATACCATAGACCTACCCTTTAACCCCTCAACATTCCAACAAAACCGAAACACCTTCACCATTACCTAAACCCAAAATATCCATCTTGGGTGCCTCCCCTTCTAAACCTTCTAAATCCATTCAGTGTGTAGTGTTGAAGCAACTTCACCAAACTATCATGAAAGTGAGCTTGTATGAATTGATCAACGCATCACCTCCTCACCATCAAACATTGATAGAGATAATAAAATCTATAGGGGTTCAAACTAAAGATCCTTAATCCCTTACATCCTTTTTTATATCCCTTCAAATTTCTACCCTAGTCCCCTTTAAGGATTTATAAATAAGTTATGTACATCTTGAAGATCCTAATCCTCCCCTTTTCATCAAATCATACATCAACCAAACCCATATCAAGAGGGTGATGATTGATGGAGGGGCTAGTATCAAAATTATCTCATCCCATGCCTATGACTAACTTTACTTACCCAAGAATACCATGTCTAAAACTATAGAAGTTCTTTACTCGTTCAATAACACCATGGATACTACCTTGGGTGATAAGCATGAAATATATTGAGAGGGGGGTGAATAAATATATTATATATATTTTTAGTTAATCTAATTTATTTTCTTTAACCACTTAATCATACATTCAAGATATGTAATAAAACTAAAATAATAATTTGCACCACGTGAGATATATATATATATATATATATATATATATATAGAGAGAGAGAGAGAGAGAGAGTATATTTTTACGTGGATACCCAAATTAGGATAAACCACAAAGAATAATCTCAAGTATATTAATATGCACCAACTCCAAATACAAAGTTCACAAGCACGAACTTGCAGGAACACCAAACCCTTTGCCAAGTACCAACATAGCAGAGAGAGAGAGAGAGAGAGAGAGAGAGAGAGAGAGAGAGAGAGAGAGAGAGAGAGAGAGAGAGAGAGAGAGAGAGAGAGAGACTATATTTTTACATGGATACCCAAATTAGGATAAACCACAAAGAATAATCTCAATTATATGAATAAGTACCAACTCAAAATACAAAGTTCGCAAGCACCAAATTGCATTAGCACCAAACCCTTTGCCAAGTACCAACATAGCAACTATTTATGAGCACCAAGCCATAGGAGCACCAACCCCTTACCAAGATTTGTGAGCACCAACTCATAGGAGCACTAACCCCTCTTGTGTATAAAACACAACTATCTCTCAATGTTTTTTACTCAACAAATGATAGAACTCTATAATATATCCTACTTTTCCCTCTTCAAAAACAAATACAAACCATGCACTCTCTTGAATATTGAAAATGGCTTCTCAAGACTTTATTTATAGCTTTCCAAATGATCTTTTGCATTCACCTTTTTTGACCCTTCAATCCTCATGTAAAATGGTGTCAAACTTGCATGACCCTTCGTATCCTTGCATTTGAAATTTCATATGGTGACCCTTCATAAGCAAAAGCATCCTTTCCTCTTTTGTCTTTATCTTGGTGACTTTTCATATTTTTTTAAGTGTCCCTTCATGGAAAAATGCACCATACCTCTTTTGTCTTCACATGGTGACTCTTAGAAATCCTCAAGATGACTCTTCATAAGAAAATTCATCCCATTCCTCTTTTATCTTTTACCCCCTGATTCTTTGACTTTTCCATGGGCCCTCTTTTAACTTATATGTAACCAAAAATATATTCATTAATATTAAACAAATATTAACACACATTAGACAAGATATGAATATTAAAAACACCATTAAATGCAATGGGGCCTTTATCACCAATAATTCTAGACCTTTGACATCAATGACAATATTTCTAATAATATCCCCCTTTGTCATTGATGGCAACCTCAAACTGAAACTACCACATCCTAAAACCTACATAAACTACCATCTGAAAAACATATAGTAACTCCCCCTTACTATAGTAACTAGTACATATTCTCTATACATATTTCTACACCTGTACCTATACCTATTATTCTTCCCCTTTGACATCAATGGCAAAGGTCCTACCTAGAGATAACACTAAGCTCCCCCTCAACTAATGCTAAACCTTAGTGGTAGGATGTAAAATAAATTACTCCCAACTTCTCTCATAGATACTCAAATGTGTCTTTTGGTAGTGCCTTTGTGAAAATATTTATAATCTACTTTGTAGTACTGATATACTCCATCTTAACCTATTGATCTACAACCTACTCTCTCAAAAAGTGATATTTAATGGGAATATGTTTTGTTCTTGAATGCATCACTAGATTCTTTGAAATATTTATAGCACTTGTTTTATCATAAAAATATAAATAGGTTCATAAATCTTTACCTTGATATCTTCTAATCTTTTCTTCATCCAAAGCACTTGAGTACAACACAATATTGTTGTAATATATTCTACTTCAGCTGTATAAAGTGATATTTAATTTTGCTTCTTATTTAGCCATGATACTAAGCTATCACCAAGGAAGAAAGCTCCTCCACTTGTACTCTTTATATCATCCAAGTACCCTACCCAATTTGAATATGTATAAGTAACCAAAGTGAAATCTCTACCTATGGGATACCATAATCTATAATCCTATGTCCCCTTGATATATCTAAATATTCTCTTCACCAACTAAAAATGACTATCTTTTGGAGATGACTAATATCTTGAAACCATACCTACTATATGCATGATATATGGACTCGATGCTATCAAATATAAAAGACTACCAATCATAGATCTATACAAAGATTGATCCATAACATGTGAATCTTCATCCTTCCTCACCTTATTTCTTGTACACATTGGTGTGCCAACTAATACACAATGTTTTTTTTCACTTTATTGAAAGCCGGGTAAACTTTTTAACGTGACTAGCACAGTTGGCTAGACACAACTAATACTGATACCATGGGGCTGGTGGGGGACTTGAACACTGATGGGTAGAGCCGCAACAGAAGTACCCATCCAATCGACTACACCCCCCGACCCAACTAGTACACAATGCTCAAAACCAAATTTATTCAACATTTCCTTGGCATATTTACTTTGAAATATGAAAATTCCTTTATTTGACTAAAATATTTTTAATCCTAAGAAAAATGACAATTTTACAATCATAGACATCTCAAATTATTTTTGCATATTATCAAAACTCTTTTGTCATCTTTTTAATATTTCCTCCAAAAATGATATCATCAACATATACCACAATAATCAATTGATGCTCACCTTCTATTTTTATGTAGATATTACTATCAACAAATTCTCTCTTGAAATCTTGATCTTGTAGGTACTTATCAAGTCTTGCATACCAATCTCTAGAAGCTTGTTTCAATCCATACAATGCTTTTCTCAATCTACATACATGGCTACTAATATTTGAGAGAATAAATCCCTCAAGTTTCTCAATGTAGACTTCTTCTAGATTCCCATTCAGGAAGGCAAATTTGACATCCATCTAATAGCCTTAACTCAATGATTATCATATCTAGCTTTTGAAATAGTTATAGGCTATATTTTGGATAAAAAAGAGAAATTAACTTGCTCAGATTCACTTACCATCATTCTTCTAGTGTGATTTACTTCATTTATGTCCCTAATGATGTCACTTTCATTATGATTTCTATGAATATATTTGGATGGAGTTTTGGTTCCCTTTTTTACTTTCTTTTCATCTTCATCTGATTCTTCAAAACCTTCTTCTTTAATGATTTCAAGAATGTCTACTAGATCACTAATTCTTTGTGTTCCATCTTATTCTATCCTGAAACTTGCACTTTAAAAAAATTTCTTAGTTATTTTGTTATAGCATTTATAAGCTTTACTTTGCAAGAATATCCAATAAGTATACATGTATCTACTCTGGATTCAAACTTACTAAGTTTTTCATTAACTCTCTTTATAAAGCATCTGCTGCCAAAAAATTTGAAATAATCATTTATTTGTACTTTGTCTTTCCATAGCTCATAAAGAGTCTTGCCACTATTGACTCTTAATAATGCTCTATTATAAATATGCAATTCTATAGAAACTACCACTCTCTAATATTTATCTACAATATTGGATTCATTTAGCATTATCCTCACCATCTCCTAAACTATTCTATTTTTCTATTCAACTACTCCATTTTATTGTGGAGTTCTAGATGTTGAATAATGTCTCTTTATTCCATGGTCTTCAAAAAACTCAATAAATTAACCTGACATGAATTCTCCTCCTCGATCTGATCTTAGACACTTATTCTTCAAACTAGTTTCATTCTCAACTAATGCTTTGAATGCTTTGAAATATCTGAAAGCTTCTAATTTTTTATTTAAAAACATTACCCAAGTCATACGTGAAAAATCATCAATAGGCAACATAAAATATTTATCACATTGAGTACTTTGATTTCTCATAGTTCTACATAGATCAATGTGAACAAGCTCTAACATCTGAGTCGTTGAGTACTCTTTTGTTTTGAACCACCTTCTAGCCTACTTCCCATGCTGACAAGGTTCACAAAGTGTGTTAGATGGCTTTGTAATCTTTGGAAGATTTTTAAATGCTTGATTTTTTTTGATGTTGACAAGATTGTCAAAATTTATGTGCCCCAATCTCCTGTACCATAACCAACTTTATTCAATCTAACTCAAAAAACATCTTTGACCTTTGATATCTAATATATACATAAGGTATTGCCTATTCTCTAAGCATTTATAACCAACACATCTAAATATTTTCTTATAATTTCACAATCTTCTACATAAAACTTTAGTGTGTGCCCCTGATCACACATGTGACTTACACTCAAAACATTATGCTTAAGACCTTCTACATACAAAACATTTTTAGTTTTAGTTCTACCATTATCCAGACTTAGTGTATCTTTTCTAGCAATTTTGGTAGTAGTATTGTCTCCAAATTTCACTATGCCATCATTGATATTCTTCAAGGTTATGAACTTGATCTTATCTATTATCATGTGCCTTGAACATACACTATCAATGAACCATGGATTTTCTTTATTTATTGCATGCAAAGATATCTGCACCAACATAGATTTTTCAAGTTGTTTCTTTTGCCATGAACCTATTTAAACTTTCTTCTTGATGAATGGAAGCTTGAAACTCTGGTCCTTCTTGACTGACTCAAACACACCTATACAGTACTAGGCTATGTGTCCAATTTTTTTGCACTTGTAACCTATTATGGCCTCTTCATTAAAGCTTGATAGAGGAGAAAAAAAATTGTGGCTTCTGCTTGACTCTGCATGACTTTCCTTCTCCTTATTTCTAAAATTGTTATCTCTTTTTTGACATTCTAATTTCTTATGACCATATCCATTACAATAAAAATAGTAACCATAAAAATAGGACTTGTTTGTGTTTCTCTAACCTGATTGCCTTTTGTATCTCTATTCCCTCTAGCCTTCTTTTTTTGAGATGTCCTCTATATTCTTAACGTTTTCCCTTTTTATATTATTCTTTTGTAAGAGCTTCAGCATAGCTCTTTCTTTTTTCCTTGTCTATGCAAGTAGTGACCTCATCTTTCTCTTTTTCAAATCCAATACGTATCTTATCTAACATTGATATTTTATTTTATAATATCTTATTCAGCATATTAGTACTATTCTCAATTTTTGAATCATTGGTTGCTCTATCATTGATTGCTTTATTTGTTTTCTCAAGATTTGATTTTAAAGAAGCAATTTCAATAACATACCTTTCATATTCTTTATTTACTATTTTAAACTATGTCATTAGATATTCTTCATTCTTCTTGGCTTCTTCAAAGTGTGATTATAGGTCTTCAATTATTTCCTTTGAATCCTTTTCATTTTTCTCGATCTAGAGCTTTAATCTTTGATTCTTGTTTTCAAGAGCTTTTAACTCTTCTAAGGAACAAATGAGTTCTACTTCCATATTCACTTCAACTTCATCATATTCTTCTTCTTGATCATCTTTACTTTTTATTGTGGAGGTATCTTCATGTTTAGCTATGAAAATAATCTCTTCTTCTGAGTCACTGGATCCACTATCTTCAGCTGAGCTAGGATCTTTAGAATACAAACTCTTGTTCTTGAATCCCTTCTTAAATTTGCCTTTGACATTATTCTTATATGTAGACTTTCCTTATTCATTGTCATGATTACCCTTATTTGGGCATTTAGCTAAAAAATGTCCAATATTTCCATAATT
This sequence comes from Torreya grandis, assembly GCA_037957365.1. Classification (NCBI taxonomy): domain Eukaryota; kingdom Viridiplantae; phylum Streptophyta; class Pinopsida; order Cupressales; family Taxaceae; genus Torreya; species Torreya grandis. Next base: position 162,193 of record JARHVA010006237.1, on the reverse strand, counting down.
AAAAAATTTAAAAGTTAATTTTCATCAATATTTACATGTGCTCTCTTTTGGCTCACGAATGAGTAGAGCTACATTATCATCTTCATCATCTCTAGAACTATCACTTGATTATTGAATCTTAGCCTTATATTTTTTTGATGTCTTGAAACTAGCTTCTCTCTTTGAGGGTTTATCTTGTTTAGTTCAAATCTCATATGTTGTAATAATACCATGAAGCTCATCCATCTTTAGCTTGGCTAAATTCTTCATCTCTTCAATTGTCAAAACTTTTGCATCATATCTCAGTGGTAGAGATCTAAAAACTTTTTGAACCATAGTTGATTCTTCTAAATTTTCTCCAAGACCTTGAATTTGATTAACTATTTGATCAAACCGCAAAAGATAACTTACTATATTTTCTTCCTCTTCCATCTTCAAACTCTCAAACTATCTTCTGAAAGTGTAAAGCTTAGCTTATTGAATCTTCCCATCACCTTTGTAAATATGATCAATTTTTACCCAAGTTTCATTAAAAGATTTACATTTCATAACTTTAACAAATTTTGATTTACATAAACCACATAAAATATCATTTAAATCTTTATCATTATTTTCACTTGCCTTCTTTTATACTGGAGTAGTTACAAGTGACTGCAGCTCTTGATATTCCTCCTCCAATGTTTACCATATGTCAAATTCGAAGGCCATAAAATAAGTCTTCATCCTTATGCTCCAAAAAACATAATTTTTCCTATCAAACAAATGTTCCTTATTTGTATAAAATCCTTCATGTGATCTAGCCATTGTGTTTTCCTGATCTATCTTCAAGCTGCAAAACGTTTTCAAAAGGAACCTGCTTTGATACCAATTGTTAAGCACAAAATATAATGAGAGTGGGGGTGAATTAGTATATTATATATATTTTTACTTAATATAAATTATTTTCTTTAACCACTTAATCATACATTCAAGATATGTAATAAAATTGAAATAATAATTTTCACCACATAAGAGAGAGAGAGAGACACTAGATTTTTATGTAGAAACCCAAAGTGGAAAAAACCATGGAGAAAATCTCAAGTATATGAATTTACACCAAATCAAAATATAAAGTTTGTAAGCACCAACTTGTAAGATCACCAACCCCTTTGATGAGCACTAACACAACAACTATTTGTGAATACCAACCCATAGGAGCACCAACCCCTTACAAAGATTTTTGAGTACCAATCCATAGGAGCACCAAACCATATTGTGTATAAAACACAACTATCTCTCAATGTTTCTTACTTAATAAATGATAGAACTCTATAATATCTCCTACTTTTCTCTCTTTGAAAATAAATACAAACCATGCACTCTTTTGCATATTACAAATGGCTTCTCAAGCCTTTATTTATATCTTTCCAAATGACCTTTGGCATTCACCTTTTGTGACCCTTCAATCCTCATGAAAAATGTCACCAAACTTGCATGACCCTTCGTATCCTTTCATTTTAAAAGTCATATGGTGACCCTTCATAAGAAAAAGCATCTTTTCCTCTTTTGTCTTTATCTTGGTGACTTTTTGTATTACTTAAAGTTTCCATTCGTGTAAAAATGCACCATACCTCTTTTGTCTTCACATGGTGACTCTTGGAATTCCTCAAGATGACTCTTTATGAGAAAATGCGTCCCATTCCTCTTTCATCTTTTACCCCATGACTCTTTGAATTCTCCATGGGCCCTCTTTTGACTTATATGCAACAAAAAATATATTCATTAATATTAAATAAATATTAACACACAATAGCCAAGATATTAATATTAAAAACACCACTAAATGCAATGGGGCCTTTATCACAAATAATTCTAGACTTTTGACATCAATGACAATATTTCCAACATTGGGGACATTTTTTATCCATATTCGCTCAGGACATCACACCATTACAAAACTCTTTTACATTATACAAGACAAGTTCTAATATAATATTTTGCTTAGATGTCATTGCATCCATGATATGAGTTTTATCCCTTCCACTTTGCATCATTACATCCAATTTGAGCATGAAGGTCATGTCATCACCATATCAGCTGACCCTAATCCCTTTATTTATTTCAATATGATGTACTAACCCAATGATGTTCTTATTCCTCATCCATCCACTTCACTACCTACCACTAACTCCACCCCTATAGTTGATGAAGCTTTGACAATCTCATCAATCTCTTCTTCATAGATCCATATAAAGGACTCCTTGGAACCAACATTCCAATGTATCTCACTTGGGGAATACCACCTTCTATCTTTAGATTCTTTCCTTAATCTTAAAGAGTATGCGAATGTGACCCATGATCCTAGTTATGACCCCAAAATTGGAACCATCATCCTCTTTAGGCCACCCAATCATCAAACTAATTTCATAAATGGGGGACTCAACCATCCACTTCATGTTACCACTACTACCCCTCATATCTGAACACTCACCTCCAACTTCTCCTATCTCAACAAACCCACATTTGCTAAATCATACCTTTATAGGTGCTCTTGGAAAGGGTTTGGCCTTGGCCTTTATGAATAGGGAGCTCACAAGCTACCCATAATCAAAACCCAAAATCCTTGTGCATTATTTGGCCTAGGATTGAGACCACCAAAATAACCCACCTCACCAATACCCATCACCACCATTGATGAGGATGTCCCATCCTCACCAACCACATCTCCCTCAAAGTTTAAGGATTTCAATATCATCCCACCTAATTTTTTTTATCAATACCATTATTTTGGGCCCCTTGACCTATCAAAAGGATGGTTGAACTAAAACCCTTCCTCTCATCCATCCTAAAATGATAGAAAAGGACTCTCCTACCATTAACACCATCTAACATTAGGAGGATGATTCCATTCTCACCTACCTCAATGCAGGGGATTCTTCTATCCATAAATATCTTCCTCCTGAGAACCAAACCATTTTAATGAATTTATCATTGATGTCAATTAGGTACTCAGGATAACCCCTATATTGTCAAGATCAAACAATCCTTGAACCCCATATAATAATAGGATTACCTTTCCTTCCTTTATGATCATAACATAACATTTGTTTGGTCTTATCAAGATATGCTCAAGATTAACCCATACATTTCTCTCCATAGCACTATCACCCATCCTCACGTTAGGTCTATTCAATAAAATATTCACAAGATGCACCATTGCATCACCCTTCTCATCAAATAAGAGATCTAACATCTCTTATCATTTGACTTCATCCAACCCATCGACTATTCTTAATGGGTTTTTGGAATCATTCCCATAACTAAACCTATAGGGGGACTTTACCTTTGTATCAAATTTTAATGACCTTGACCTCCCCTACCTAAAGGATGACTTTCCATTGCCTAGCATTGACCAACTCATTAATCTAAAAAACTAGCCATGAGATGTTATCTCTCATGGATGGTTTCTCAAGATACAATCAAATCTTGATTTCCCCCAAAGATCAACATAATACCTCTTTCATCACCCCATGGGGAACCTTCTATTACAGAGTCATGACCTTTGGTCTAAAAAATGCTAGTGTAACCTACCAGCATGTCATGACCTACATATTCCATATCTAATCCATAAAATCATAGAGGACTATGTGGATGATCTCCTTGGGAAATCCAAATATCACAAGGATCATCTTGATGTTCTCAAAATCATCTTTAAATTCCTCATCCATTTCCATGTCAGACTTAACCTTAAGAAATGTATTTTTGGGGTCTTTTTAGGAAAACTTCTTGGCTTCATTGTCTCTCTTCAAAGTTAGATCAATCCTTGAAATGCTACCCCTACCCACCTTAAGCAAATATGTAGCTTACACGGGAAGATCTAATCAATCTGATAGTTCATCTCTCAATTACATGATAGATGTCAACCTTTTAACCATCTCATCAATAAAGACACCTCCTTTAAGTGGACTAAAGGCTTCTAAAAAGCCTTTTATTCACTTAAATAATACCTTCTTTCTCCACCTATTTTGACCCCTCTTAAAGAGAATCAACCCTTATACCTTTACATATTCACCACTAACCTTTCCCTAGGGGTAATGATCACTCATCATGATGAATAAAATAAAGAACAAGTAGTCTACTACATAAGTCAAAAAATTATAGAGTGTGAAACTTAATACTCCCATCCAAATAAACTTTGCCTCACACTTATCTTTGTAGCTTCCAAGCTTCACCATTACCTTCTCAATCATAAAACCTATGTCATCACTAACACTAACCCCTTTAGGTACATGCAATCTAAATCATACCAAAACTAACATATGGCTAAGTGGCTCATGCTCCTAGCTAAGTTTAATCTTGAGTTATTTTATAAAAATTTAATTAAAGGTAAATTGATTATTGATTAATTAGCTGAAGTTCCTCTACCAGATAACCAATCTCTTCCTCTTTCCTTTCTAGATGAGTCCATCATGACCCTTTGTCAAAAGGACCCTACCTATTAAATGACAATTTTTTTCAATAGCTTTAAATGCCAACATGGTGGGGGTGCTAGATTTATTCTCATTACCCTTGGTGGTGAACCTCTTCCCCTTTCCTTTAAACTTGACTTTGAGTGCACCAATAACATGGCTAAGTATGAAGCCCTAGTCATAGGTTTCCAAACCACTCTAGCCTTAGGAGTCAAGATGATCAATGTTTTTAGTGATTCCCAACTTGTGGCTAACCAAATAAATGGATATTATTAATGTAATAATGATTTCTTACTAAAGTAAAAACACCTCATAGATTTACTCTTAGCATCATTTGATCATTACTTTATCAGTCAGTTCCATGATATACTAATAAGTTCATAGATACAATGGCTTCCCTTACTTCCCAGATCTCATATCAACCTTCCAACTCTAAACTCTTTGTTACCATTCACCATTTCATTACCCCATTTTATATCCATTCTGACCTCCCTACCATTTGGAATGTAGAGATTTATCCATTAGACATATTATATGAACAAACATTTGATTACCTCAAACTTGATATCATTCCTCATAATCTCTCTCAAAATGCCTAAAGAGCCTCTATTCAAAGTACCTCTCATTACACCATACTATGGGGAATCCTCTATAAGCTTGGATTTGATATCCTCCTTCTCCATTATCTTTGTAGTCATGATTTTCCCATGCCATCAAGGAAATGCATGATTAAATTTGTGGGGGACATTTTAGTGGTTTAGTTGTTTATAAATGCATTCTTAACCTTGGTTACTATTGGCCCACCCTTAACCAAGACTATTGTGATTATGTAAAAAAGTGTGTCAAATTTCAACAACATTTTAATTTACATCACACACCTTCCCATGGCCTCCAAATATTCAAATAATTTTGACCATTCTCACAATGGGGCCTAGATCTTATTAGGGAAATCAATCCTCATTCATCATAATGTCATCAATCCATGATTACTGCCACCAATATTTCACCAAGTGGGTGGAATCCATTCCTCTCATCTCTATCAAAGCTAAGAAAATTTTTGACTTCATCATCCACCACATCATCTATAATTTTAGTGTTATCCATAATATCATCATCAATAATGGTAAATGTTTCAAGAAAAACAAAGTCCAAGGTCTTTGTGATGCATTTAGCATTCAATTAAGATTTTAATCACCTTACCATCTGTAATCAAATAGATAAGTGGAAGATTTTAACAAAATCATTAACAAACTGTTGACCAAATTAGTCAGTGCTTCAGGTTGGGATTGGCAATTGTACATCCCTTTCACTTTATGGGCTTATCACACTAGCATTCAAACTTCTATAGGTGCTACCCCTTTTTTTCTAGTCTTTAGAGGAGAGGTAAATTTACCTCTCAAAGTCCCAATTCCCTCTATTCACATATCTTTGCAATAGATTATTTTTGAGAGTGACTATCATCAAGAACAACTAGCATGACTTGAGTTACTTGATGAACATCACCTCCCAGTGCTTAACCATATTCATGTCTACCATGAAAAAATCAATAATGCCTACAACAAACACCTAATTAAACAAGAATTCAATATTGGAGACATCATATTAAAATAAAACCAAAATGTAACCAATATAGAGCAAAGAAAAAGAGGAAAATTTAATTTCAATTGGCTTGAACCCTACATCATCACCCATAAGTATGGATTAGGAGCTTACCATTTGTTCTTTATCAAAGCCAAACTAGAACCTAAACCTCTTAATGCTTCACATTTGCATCCTTTCTTTTGTTAAATAAGGATCAAAATCACCTTACTTTGTAACTTAAGCTCATCCCTTGATTTACAAGATTCTCACCTTCATCTACCTATCCCTCTCCCTTTGAGAACAACTGATTATGACATAAAACCATGTGATTAACGATCACAATTATAACCTAATCCTAAATAAGGTACCATATCTCTACCCATGGCATGGTTCTCATGGATAATTTTCATCTCTAATGAGATATAATCCCATGGTCATTATTTCTCAAACCATTCATTTCATCTACCATTAACCTCTTTATGATAAAGTTTTACCCTCATAAAGGTAAACCTCTAAGCCTAATTAGACATGTCCATGTCTAAAATCCTTACAAGAAAAATAAAATCATTTGGGTCCTATTTCTCTATCATAGTATACTTATCCATTGAAAGATAGCTACCTAAAATCCTCTAAATTGCTTAAAAAGATAGACTACTCCCTCAAAGGATAGCTACCAAATAAAATAAATCCAAAACTTAGACCACTCCCTTGAAGGAAGGCTAAGTCTAATTTATCAAAGTAATCATTTTAATCTTCTTGCATTGATCAGCTTCACAACCTATGAAAATAAAATCAACCAAACACCCACTATCAAAATCAAAATAAGCTATCCCAAGAAATCCATAATCAAATTTTATAACTAGTAGACTTCTCACATCGATTAGTCTACACCTAGCATAAAACATGGATGTGTTTACTATAGGTTCTTAGGTCACCTAAATAAGGGGAAAACTAAACCACATAAGGTTACCTTACCTATCCACCCATTAACCTTTCACCTACCACCTATCCTTCCCTTTACACCTTCTTTTAATCAAGGGATTTTAAGCTTACTTGACATGATCATGATCAAGAAACCTATTTATCAACATAAAAATTCTAATGTGAAGCAAGAAGGCTTAGTTTCCTTAATCCAATCTAACTTTGGGTTTTTTTAATCCTTACCAATGAAAAGGCATGATGTTTCTTTTCTTATCTTTCATTATTGTTACATGTAGACATGTGTCTCATTTGTTCTTATCAATTTTCCTAGATTTAGTTTGTTATCTACTTACTTTATGTATTTTCATTACATCCTTAACCATGATCACATTTCATCTCCATGATCATAAAAGAAACCATCGATAATAAACACAACATTATGAACTATATCCATGAACTACATCATGAAATCACATCAGATAACATCATATCATAAATATCATCCTATTCATCTAACATCAAAACATCATGTGAACATGTATAATATCATAAAAACACCTAATTAAACCATTCATAATCATGATCATAAACAAAATCAATTATGAAGACATCATGAACCATATCATAGCTCATCTACCTATCTATCCATTTTCCATAACATCATAATAATTTATCTTATAACATGAAATCATAAAACCATATCAAAATGACCATAAACAAAATCACCATGATCATAACATCATATGACATCCAAACATTCATAATCATAAACATCCATGAATGAAACATAACCTCATCCATAAAACATCACATGCCTCAGCTACTGAGTGAAACATCTCATAAAACATGCACATGAACTATGAACCATAACCATGAACCATAACATGAACATAAATATAAACATCACATCAAAAACATAGAGTTATGAATGCATATAATATATTTAACCATAATAATGAGCATCATAAAACAAAAATCATGTCATCAAATACATAATACATATTATAATGTATAAATCTCTTTCATGTACATCTTGCATCATCGACACGCATAATGGTATCAAAATCATGTACATACAACATATCAAAGCATATAATATCATGCCCATGGGGCATCACAACCACCCATTTGACCATGTCCACCTCAACATTGGCCATTTCTAACTCAAACTATTCACATGCTTTAAAATGACCTTGTAGTGGTCTTTTTGACCACACTAACCATTTTTTCCATGTTAACCATTTGAATTTACACCACCTAGTGCATGACTAGACCATTTATGTTTTTCAAGGGAGCACTTCCTACTTTGGATAACTACAAAAACATTGACCCTATCTAGGAAAATTATAGCATCACCTGATCAACTATGACCAATGTTGTGGATTGGTTACCCTATCACTTGTTCTTCCAAAATTGACCTTATATTTACCAACATTAAAAACCTTAGTCTATGTGTCATCTTGAGTATCGCACTTAGTCACATTTTTTGTTCATGTTTGCATTTCAAATTCCCATCCTTTTTACCACCACCTAGTGACTCACCATCAATCACTTATCAAACCCTAACTTGATTTTGGTTTCACCTCATCAATTCTTGATTTGAGGGGGAATACCCCCTCCTATACTTGGGGCAATCATATCTTGACCAGTAATTTGTTTTTTGTTTTACAACTTGTTTCAAAGATACATAAAAAAGGGGAAAAATGTAGACACTATAAAACTACACATGATAGTTCTAGTTGTCAAAATTCTTTAACCCCCTATCAAACCTTGAGTTTAGCTGACCACCTATTTAGATAACTCATCAACTTAATAAATTGACATTTAATGAAACCTTTTAATCCCCACCTTGACTAGTTTAAATTTGGCACTTAAACACCAATGGTCAGCCCAAACATCAATAGTTAGCTTGATTGTCAATAGTCATGTCCTCACCTCTTCACCTTATTAACACATCACTAACTATGTGTGATATAATGAGGCATCATTTAATGCATTCACCTTATATGATGCTAACAAGTTTCCAAGCATCGTGATTAACAACCCCACCCTCTAGGGAACCTTCCATCCTCCATCTCTCTTTTCCTATAAAAGGATGGTAGTGGGAGGTGAAAATATCAATCACAAGAGTTATCAATCATATAGGTATTCAAGCTCTCTAGAATATAGTCTTCTTTTAGTAACTCAAAATTATCAAAAGAGACTCAAACCTCTACCAATTTTTTTTTTTTGAGGCCAAATTAATTTTACTATGGAAAAACTTCTTCAACCTTCAACCATCAACCAAATAACAAGCTATAAGTATCTATTCACCTTATTTGATTTATAAACTCCTTGACCTAATCAAACCTATCTGCACTTTATTTCCTCTCCACTAAATCCTCAACAAAACCTATGTCTACCCATTTAACTATTTTACAATTCTTTTTTGATCACATTCATAAATACATAGGCAATAGCTAATGGTTAGCATAACTTTTTATGGTCACCCCCAATCACTAATGGTTACCCAAGCATTGATGGTTATCTTAACTATTGATGGTTCACCCAACTACCAAAGTCACTATGGCAAAAAATAATAGCAAGTTATTTTCATCTCTTTACCCCCAACCAAACCTAAATTTCTATGTTCCTACCTATTCACAAACCCTTTTATAATTTTATGAGCCAAAACCCACCTAATTTAGCATGAGTATTGACTAGATTTAGTCATTTTTATTTAACAAGCATTTTAATTTCTTCTTGTATTGAATTTTCTTTATCTTATTCAAGTATCTTAACTTATCATTCGCAAGTTGATTGTTATTAACAGTGGATTGACAACATCCTAACAAGCGTATACTTCTTGGATATATCTCATGATAGGTAGTCCACTCAACTATCTTACTAACAATTCCCTTTGTTAGTGTGTTCTTTTTTATAGGTTATTCTTTCCTAGCCAAAGAGGAGTTCTCTATCATCATATGAATTACACGTGCATCACCATCTAGGTATTCTACCACACCATTATTACTAGTTTCTTATCTTCTTCCAAAATTAAGAAATGATAAAAAATTAAGAGAAACACCTATAATGTCACTATTGTAAATCCTTAAAATAAGAATCCTACCTTAGTCATAAAATAAACAAGGCTTAACATCACTTAGGGAAAATGGGGTGACACAATATATCAAGGACCTAGTTAAGGTAGAGCTAGCTAGAACAATGTAATGGACCCAAGATCTATGGTTTGATAATTTTAATAGACGACTCCCCCGTTTCAAGGGAAAAGGGGTGTATTGGCCATAATAGACTCAAGCTTGATAAAAAATAATTTTGGATGTACCCAATTTTTAGATACATCTATATTTACATTATGTTAAAGAAAGGCCCTATAGGAGACAACTTCTTTAGCAATTTCACCTTTGGCTAACCTAAGCTTTCCTACCAATGACCATAAATTTTCCTTTGAATTTCAATTTTGGTGATCTGATTCAACCAATTTATCATCATTTCATATCTTTTTATTTATTTTTATATCACTTACTGATAACAATTGTGTTAGGAATTAGTCCTCACATGGGTGAATTAAAGAGTTTAGGTTAGTAATTCACTTTATTAAATAGTAATTACTATATGTGTATTTAATATATGAATAAGTTTATTCATTAATGTAAGCGATATTACATTATCAATAGTCATAAGAGAATATGTGTGTGTAGAGATATTAGGAGAGAAATAACATGGATAATTATGTGAAAAACTTAGGAATTATCATATTTAGAATTTTTAGATATTTAAGATAAGAATAATATCCATATTTATAGGTGATATATACACTATAAACTTTACTCTTATGCTAATGAATAATAATTTGGATGATTGAAAAAATGTTGTGGTAGTGCATTTTCACACTTGAGATTTAATTGTATATAGATATGGGGTAAAACATACATACTATATAAAATAAGGTATCATTAGAGGCATATCTTCTCATTGTTTATCTTCCACTCATAGTTTATTATCAAGTTAAAACAATGACTATGTAGTACATACCACTTATAGATCCATTATTTGTTTGTTCAAATCATTCTTACACTTTGTCAATGGTCAAATAGTGTAGACCAATTTTGAAAGTGCTTGGCATGTTCCATTCATCTACATCTCCTTCATATCTATTCTTTTCACTCGTTCCATGGTAACTCACTCCAATTTTGTTCATTATGTTCATTCATAGATTTAAGTATTTTGATCCTAGTTTAGGTGTATTTGAATAAGTATTTGTATGATTCCAATTTTTTCTAAATAATTTTTGGGAAAATATGGCCTCATATTTGAATCTAGAAAATCCAATTTTTTTTGATTGAATGTAAATACTCCATAATTCTATTTCAGTGAATTTTGGGTTTTTTTAGGTTTTATGGTTACTTTAATCTCAATGATTATGTAAATAAAAAAATGTAAAATATAAGTTTTTAGAGTGCAATCACATGCTATTGTTTGTCTAGATTTTCATTAATTACATTCAAATGAGAAAGAAACTAAGGTTAAGAGGTTATGGGTTTGATGTTGCCTGAATTTAGTGCACACCGTATCCAAGCCTTATGGGAGCTCCTCTTTGGCTATGGAGGAAACACCTACAATAAGAATGAAACTTAAATAAGAAAGATGTTAGAAGAGGCTATGGTGGACTGCCAAGCTACGTGCTCAGTCCCAAAAGCGTGAAGCTCCTTAAGGGATGACAGTCTGCTATTTAAAGATAAAAGTATTGTAAAGGAAGAAATGATAAATGACTAAAGAAATAGAAAATTAAATGGTGTGTACCTATTCCCTATAGTCTGTGTATCTCAAAATGCTACAAAAGGCTAGCTGAAGGTTTTGTCTAGTCTAGATAGGCTATTTAGATGGCTTTCTAGTTTGTTGGTTCAGAACACAGTCACTGACATTAGTGGGTCTACTGAGGTCAGTTAGGTAAATGGTGCCGACGTCGGTTGGGTTACTGATGTCAGTTGGTTTGTCGATGTCGATTTGAGTTGTAGATGCTGACGTTAATTGATCTACCAATGTCAGTTGGGGTCGTTAGCCTTGGATGGCTTTTAGAGTATTTTTGGGATAGGCAGAGGGGTTTCTGGAAGTTTAGAGGTTGGTACAGGGTTACGGGGAGGTGAATGAGGTCTGAGGAAGGGTATAGCTAGAGGATTGGTGTGAAAATGGGATAAGAACAAGAAGGAGGCCTTTTAGCCCCTCCACAGAAGAAGTCAGGCCTCTCGATAGTATTTAGAAATATCAATGAAAACTAATTAACAAATATATTCTAAAACACTAAAATGAAAACCAGAGTACTTAGCTTTATAAGGTGAAGAACCAGAGGTGTCAGACTAGTGATTCCCATTGTGGCTGATGTGACTGGTGTTGTGAGCCAATGAAGCAAACATGGATTACTTCAATTTAGTATCTTGAGATCCTCATACAATCTTTCAATCTAGTCTCTGGAATGATTTGTGTAGAGCTTCGGTAGCCAAGAGAATAATAGTCGAGTTCTAGTGCTTGAAATCTCAGAGTGTGCATGCCAATGTGTGAAAAGGTGGCCTTAGCTCAATGTTAGAGCTTGGCTTATGTAATTGATGTTGATGATCCCACCAACGTCGGCATAGAATTGCTGATGTCAGCCATGGGTTGATTGACATCGGTAGAGAGAATAGGTAAAAGGGCTATTTTTAGCTCTTTGCCCATTTCTCCACCTACCGAGTGACTTTTGCATTAGAGAATGGTCAAAACAAGGGCTTATGAGGCATGCGAGTTGGTTAGGGAGTTAAGATGGTGTGAGAATAGGTTATGGGTAGTTAGGGTTTGGAGGACCTAGCCTCAGGCTGCGAAGAAATAGTCTTAGGGTGAGGTGTCTAGGTGAGGTGTCCAAGGTGAGGTAATTAATTTAAAATAAGTAGTTTTTAAATTAATAAGGTGTGCAAGTGTGGGTTAGGAGTGTTAACATTTAGAAGGGGACCAAGGGGGTTGACATGATATTGGTGTCTACATTTGCCCCTTTTTTTCTTATGGTTTGTTTTGATGAACTGCAAGACAAAAATAGATGTAGGTTGCCCCAGGTATGGGATGAGGTATTCCCCCTCAAAGTGGGAATTGAGAGAAGGTAATATGAAATCAGGTGCCAATTTGATAGGTAGTGGATGGGTAGGGTGAGGTTGGAGTATGAACACTAAAATAGTTGAGATTGTGCGTATACCACTTCACTTGATAGGTAGGTCAAATTGTCATAGGAAAGGTTGAGGAGGACTAAAATCAAAGTAACTAGTCCCCAGCTTATTAGTGGTAGCTGATTGGGTTAAAATGATCAAAGTTGTAGCTCTAATGGTCGAGGAGGACTAAAATCAAAGTAATCAATCCCTAGCTTATTAGTGGTAGCTGATTGGATTAAAATGATCAAATCTATAGCTCCAATGGTCGAGGAGGACTAAAATCAAAGTAATCGGTCCCCAACTTATTAGTGGTAGTTGATTGGGTTAGATCGATCAAAGCTATAGCTCCAATGGGCATTGTGTTCCAAGTATCCAGGCTAGGAAGTGCTCCTCAAAAACATGAAAATGTCATAGATATTGGGGATAAACTTGGGCATGATTTGACAATAGGTGTGAGGGGTACGTACAATTTGCTAACTATTTGTGAGGTAGCATATGTAATCAAAACAACCAAGGCAAAGTTGTCTCAAAAGTGGTCATGGTCTGAGGAGATAGTTGTGATCTCTGATGTCATTTGTCGAGTCAGGCTGAGATATAAGTGATCTTGAGTATTGTTTGTTGTGGTCAGGGAGATGTATGTGATCTCCAATGTGCCCCATGAGAAGTCTAAGGTGACTTCTATAGTGTCAGGGCTGGTTGTTTGGTCATGATTTTGGGTATTTTTAGAGAAGACCTATGTTTGTAGGTCACTGATGTCGATTAGGCCACTGATGTCGGTAAGTAGTCGGAAGGATTTTGTGGTCATATCACCAATGGCAGTTAGACAATCGATGTTGGTAATATAGAAAGGCATTATTTTATCAAAAACATGTGATGTTATTTATGATAAAATTGAGTTGAATGTTAGGTTCATAACTTTATAGTGAAAATTATGAGATGACAATATGCGAGCATATAATTTTAAGACACTACATCTTAAAAGATAAACTGGCATGTGATGAAGGTGTGTGAGAGGTGAAAGGTAGATTTCTCTTGCATTGACAAGGACCATAATGATAGTATAGATAGGGTTTTTGTAAATAAAATCCCCATTCATGCATTACATCGTTGACCATTGGTTTTTGTTAGAGAAGTACCCTAATCACTTGATGTTAAGTGAGCTCAAAATCCCTTAGGTATTTGGGGTAATAGGTGTGATTATGTGATATGCAAGGATAACATAACCCTTTTTAGTAGGGATAACTTTGCCCCTTTTATAGGTGACCCTGAGAATGACTATAGGCAAGTCCATGACTTAATAGTTTATTAGTCAGTTTTTTTGGGAGACTGATCAATGTGGGAAGTCTACTTGGGGATGTTGTTTTTGTTTTGTGGTCATGTGAAGCTGATTGATGTGGGGAGCTTCTAAGAGGGTCCTATTTTTGTATAAAAATTTGGGCATAGCTATCCTTTGAGGGAGTGGTCTATATTTGGCTTTGTATGTTTTGATTTCGTTAAATAGTTGTCCTTCAAGGGAGTAGTCTATTAATTATAGAAATAATGTAGTTATCCTTCAAGGGAACAGTCTACATTTATAGTTTATGACATTTTAATATTTTGTTAGGCATCCTAGTTTTATGTTGGTTTTGTTAACTAAACTTTTAGTCATGGATTAGACTATAGAGGTTTAGGGGTTTCCCTTTTATTAGGACAGATAATTAATGCTTAAAAAAGGGTTAACTAATTTTTGTAGGGAAAAAGGGTTAAAAGGAATAGAAATGAGGATGATGGGGGTTGTTTAAGGGATGAGATCAATTTAAACATCAAGAGAATGATTACTTGGTTAACATTAAATGGTTGCAAATGCAAGGTGTTAAGGGGCTCAAGTTTTGGTCGGCCTTTGAGAGAAGACAGACGATAAGTGCCTGATCCATACTTTTGCATTATTATATGAGGTTCGAGCCAATTAGGAGCAAACTTACGTCGTTTACTTCTTTCCATATTGGTCATGTGTTGGTTTTCTTTAAGGATGAGATCTCTGATTTTGAAATCTCACTCTTTCAATTTTTTGTTGTAGGCACACTTGATGGGATCTTGGTAGATATGAGGATGATTAAGAGTGGCAAGATAATGTTCATTGAGTAACTCAAGTTGTGTTAACTGATCTTGATGAAAGTAATTGTTAGAGAGCATGTCATGCAAGCAGATGTGAAGAGAAGGTATTTGTACTTCAAGAGGCAAGATGGCCTTAATTCCATACACTAAGGAGAAAGGTGTAGCACTCGTATGGGTTTGGATGCTAGTGCGGTAGGCCCACAAAGTGAAGGGAATGTGAGTGTCCCAATCCCTTCCAATGTCGTTGACCACCTTCATTAGGATTTTGTTAGAATATTCTACCTATCCATTTTCTTATGGATAGTAAGGCAAGGAGAAGCTGAGTTTGATGCCAAAAGCATCACAAAGCTTTTGGATGGTTTTGTTTTTGAAAGATTTGCCATTATCAGTGATTATCTTGTAAGGTACACCAAAATGACAAATGATGTGGTGTTTAATGAAGTCAATGATTTTGTCGGCTTTAGTGGAGATGAGGGGAATAGCTTCCTCCCATTTAGTGTAATATTTAGTCACTGTGATAATAGACTGATGTTAGAGAGATGAATGAGGGTTAATCTCACCAATTAGATCTAAGCCCCATTGTGAAAAGTGCCAAAAATCCTTAGCAACTTGTAAAGCATGGCTAGGGATGTGAAGTAGGTTAGTATGTTGCTGGCATTTGATACAATGCCAAACATAGTCACTGTAGTCTTGGTTAAGAGTGGGCCAATAATAGCCTAGGCGAAAGATGCACTTTACAACTGAGTTACCACTAAAATGTCTTCCACAAATCCCATCATGGACTTGTTTGATGGCATGAGATGTCTCAGTGGTGGTTAGGCATTAGAGAAGGAGGCCATCAAAACCTCATTTATAGAGAAGACCCCCTAGCATGGTGTATTGAGTAGTACTCTTGATAAAATCCTATCGTCTATTGCTAGAGAGGTCAGAAGGAATGATAGAATAAGTCAAGTAGTCAACAAGTTGTTTATACCAAACATCATGTGGACTAGAGTCGATATTACCAAAAAAGTTGATGTTAGTTGAGATATATGAGGGAAATGCCAAATGGTGTACCGTGACATAGATTGTTGAGGAAGTAGATGAAGATGGGATGTGTGAGGCAAGAGAGGTCATTGTGTTGGCAAACTTTTTCGTAGAGTGAGGAACAATTTGCAAGAGATAATGGTCAAAAGACCCTAACAATGTGTCAACATGGTGTTTATATCATTGTAAAACTTCATTTTTATAAAGATATGAACTGTTAATCTGATTAATGACTAATTGTGAGTTGCCAAAGATATTGATTGTCTTAATGCCCAAGAAAATGGTAGTTTGAGGCCCCAAAACTAAGGCTTCATACTTAGCCATGTTATTGTTGCATTTGAAGTTGAGTTTGAAGGATAGAGGCATGGGCTCGCCCTCATGAGGGATGAGAATGACCCCCACACCCTTACCAAGTTGACATTTAGATCCATCAAAGAACATTATCATTTGATAGGTGATGTCATTGGTGGATAGCATGGTGATAGACTCATCAAGAAATTCATAGTTAGAGGGTTAATTATTAGATAAAGGGGCATCTACTAGTTGGTCAGTGATCATTTGCCCCTTTATAGACTTTTGTTGAATGAATTACAAATCAAACTTAGCAAGAAGCATGAGCCAATGAGCCATACGTTGGTTTTGTTATGGCTTGGAATGCATGTATTTGAGAGGGTTGGAATGGGTGATGACGTAAGTCTTATGGTTAAGGAGATAGTGGCAGAGTTTGGAGGTGGCAAAGACTAAAGCCAAGCAATGTTTTTTGGTATGAGTATATCAAGTTTTGTAGTGAATGAGCATTCAGCTTATATAATAAACTGCCTACTCATGATGTTGTTCATCTCGATGCACAGTCATGGCACCTAAGGAATGATATGTTCTTGAAATGTAAAGATAGAAGGGTTGGCCATCTTTAGGTGGAATAAGGACTGGTGGAGAGTTAAGATAGCATTTAAGAGCCTCAAAATCGTCTTTGCAATCCTTATTCCAATTAAAGGAGACATCCTTCTTGAGGAGGTGATGGAAGGGTTAGCATCGGTCAGATAGCTATGAGATGAAGCAATGAATAGATTGAAGCTTCCCTTGCAGGCTACAAAGCTGTTTTAGGTTAGTTGGTGGGGGCATCTCGAGTATGGCTCAAATCTTAGCTAGATCTACCTAAATGCCATGGAGAGAAATGATGAAACCCAAAAGCTTCCCTGAGAGATCCCCAAAGACACATTTCTTGGGGTTGATTTGAATGTTATATTGTAGTAGGCAAGTGAATATTGTTTTGAGAATGGTTAGGTGGTCATGGTGAAGTTTGGATTTCCCTAGCAGGTCATCCACATAGTCTTCCATGATTTTGTGGAGGAGATCATGAAAGATATAAGTCATGGTGCATTGGTATGTAGTGCCTACATTTTTGAAGCCAAAAGGCATGACCATATAGCAAAATGTCCCCCATGGGGTGATGAAGGTAGTTTTATGTTGATCTTCTGGGGCAATCAAGATTTGGTTATATCATGAAAACCCATCCATGAGTGATAGCATCTCATGACCAACCATAAGATCAACAAGCTGGTCGATGCTTGGCAAAGAAAAATCATCCTTTGGGTAAGCTAGGTTGAGGTCACGATAGTCAGTACAAATTCAAATTCCCCCTTGTTGCTTTTTTGATAGGGATAATGTTTGACACCCATTGTAGATAATTAATGGGTTAGATAAATGAGACAGAGAGAAGACGTTGAAGCTCCTCTTTGACAAGGAGTGAGATGTGAGGATGCATCCTATGAAGCTTTTGCCTGATAGGCTTAGCTTCATAGTTCATGACGATGTTATGGATGACAATGTCAGGGTCAATACCAGGCATATCACTATAGGACCAAGCAAAGGCTTTGCTATGATCTATAAGGAATGTGGTATAGTCAATATGTTCTTGGGCATCTAAAGATTGACCAATCTTTAAAATGTGAGCAACATTGGAAGATGGGAGATTAATGTCAATAGTTGATTCATTTAACATAGCCTGTGTTTCCAAAGGAAGTGATCATTGTATGAAGGAGTCATCTACACCCATGTAGGTGAGTATGGCATCATCATCGAGGCATTGGATAGTGTTGATGCTAGAAGATTCATCTTCTATCATGTCTTGATAAATGAGAGGAAGAGACCTTGATTCCTCACTTGGTTGATAGGTTAGGGGTTCCAAGTGAATGGCATTTATGAAAAAAAAAACTAGGAGGGATGGAGACCACCAAATCCATAGGTGAGGGTGGGGGAATAAGTGAGGTTAGAGGAGAATGCTCTATGACAGTTTCATGGTGAAGGATCTTAGAGGGTTTTTTAGGTTCTTCAAAACCCATGCCATGTCATTTCTTGGCATTTTTTATTGCCTCATCATTTGGAGGCTCAATGGACTTGTGGGGACCTTGTTCATAATGCCCAAAGCCAAAACCCTTCCATGCACACCTATGAAGATAGGTGTGAGCAAAGCTAGGGTTGTCGAGGAAAGATAAATTGCAAGTGAATAGTCAGGGTGATGAGAGAGGATTTCCAATAGTAGGAGCCCGATCTAGCCCTCCATAGGTGAGATTAGTTTGGAGATCGAGAGGACCATATGGGATGACCATTCCAATGTGATGGTCATAGTTAGGGTGATGATGAAGTTTTCCATATTCATGTGGAGTTTGAAACATGTCAAGGGTAAGTAAATGATACTCCCCAAGTGAAAGATGCTAGAAGGTATCTTCCATAGGATCTTTCGTGGTCACTTGAGGAGTAGGTGTAGGTGTGACCAGTGTCTGCGAGCTTGTCAAGGCTTCTGTAGGCTAAGGTGGTGTTTGGGTGGATGTTTTCAAAGGGATGAGAACATCATTAGGTTGGTAGGTCATGTTGCATTTTTTAAAGGGTGAAGGGTTAGTAGGAATGACATGAACTTGCCCCTCATGTTCAAACTTGACACAATGATGCAATGTGGAAGGGACACAAGTCATGGAACATATCTAGGGTCATCCCAACAGCATGTTATATTGGAACTCCCCTTTGATGATATAGAAGAGCTATAGAATTGTATGTGGGCCAACATGAACATGCAAGACCATAGTGTCAATGGTAGTGGTGGTGGCATCATTGAAAGAATGAAGAATTGCATCAGTTTTTGACATGCAGTTCTTTAAAAGGGCTAGTTGATCATATGCATGGGTAGAAATGATTTTGATGCTAGCACCTCCATCAATCATAACCCACTTAATGTGAGTTTGATCAATGTAAGCTATGATAAAGAGGGTGAGATCTTGATCTTCCAGGTTGTAGGTAAGAAACTCAGAATCACTGAAGGTGACCGAGGCAATGGTGGGTAATGATTTGACTAAAGTAACCAGTGGTTGGGGGTGTTCAGGTTAGGCCTCCACTACCTATAAAGCTTTGATCAAGGCTTGGTGATGTTGCAGAGAGCTTTGTATTAGGTCATACAAAGACATCTTCACAGGGGTTTGGTGAAGTTGTTTCACCATGGAGTCACGAATTGCCCTCGAAGATGTTGGTTGAGATGTGCCCAATATAGAAATCTTGGGCTTTGGTGGTGGAGAGGGCTTGGTGAATGGATATGTCCAAGGTGTAGAAACCTACTCTTTTCCTTTATCCTTTAGGGTTTGGGACTTGGTGGCCACATTAGAAGTGTTGATTTTGAATAAAGGGGGATAAGGTGGTAGAGGGACCATAATCTCATGTTGGGATCTTGATTCAAGTGAGGAGGTTTGGGAGGCATGGGATGGTGTCAGTAGTTTGTCAAAAAGGTGTCAATAGAATCCTCAATGAAAAGGGTGTTCTTTTCCAAGTGTTGGTGAATGACAACCTTAAGAGCATAGTAACTCTGAGTATCATGCCTAGGTGTGTGATGATACAAGTAGATTTGAATGTTGTCAAACCAAGATGGTTTTGATTTGAGAGGTCAGTATGGCTTAATGGGTAGGAGAACGATGCTAGAAGAATACAACAATTGGTGTAATAATGAAGCATAGGAATCCACTAATGGGTCTACACTCGTTGTTGTAGTAAGGGTTAACAACTTCTATTTAGGAGTTATAGGGGGAGTTTTTCGTACCACCTTTTTGGTTGGTGGTGTGGCCACATGTGTAGATGGCACTTTCTTGATGAGAGGTGTTGAATTTCTTGGAGGAAATATGTTTTTGATGGGTAGAGGGAGTAATGGAGGTAGTTTGTCCTTGTGAGGTGTTGGAATAGGGAGCACTCCTATTAAAGTAGAGGATGTGAACCCAAGATAGAGGGCAATGGTGAAGGTGGGGAGGAGTAGACTGATGTGGTTTAGCATCCTCCTTTAGTATGGTGTGAGGACTACTAATGTGTGGGGCAAGGTTAAAATATAACTTCACTTATGGGTGAGTTAGGTTTGATATAGGGTGAACACCGTGAGATCTAATCTATTTCAGCATGGTGGATGCCTGTGAGGGTTTGGATTTAGACATAGAAGGCTAAGCCTCTGATGATTTAGAAGTGGAAACCTGATCCTCATTAGATACGTTGAGGTAAATCATCATAGAAGGGTTTGTATTATAAGGTGAAGTGGGATGTGTAGGATAAGGATCCCTAAGTCACTCCCATAATGCCTCATATTCTAGGTTCCTATAATGGAGGAATCCTAAGTTTTCTACCAATCGAGAGAAGGGTTTAGATGACATCACACGAGGCCTTATAGTCAATCCTTTAGAGGATTTGGGTGATTGTGAGAGTGGAAATGTGTTGGATGCAGTGATCTTGGCCCAAAGGTGAGAGAGAACCATCATTGAATCTTCCTCAGCTGAAGTGGGTGAGGTGGTGATTTCTTCTCTCAGTGGAGAAGGGATTAGAGAATTTGGCTCTTCAAGCAGATAGAGTGCAAGGATGATCATGCCTTCCACGTGTGGTCTAGGAGTATGGAAAGTATGATCCTCCATTGGTAATAAGAAGGATAAGGGTAGGACCATCAATGTTGGTACCATCAAAGCATCCTATAATATGGGAGAGGTCAAAGTAGACTCTCTTACATGTGAAAGGGGGGTGGATGGAGGACTATCCTCCATCGGTGGAGGAAAAATAAGAGAGGAAGGCTCCTCTAAAGGGTAAAGTAGAGGGATGATGGCCCCTTCTACATGAGGGTGTGGGGTATGAATGGTAAATTATTCCAATGGTAGAAGAAGAGGGAAGGTGGGGGTAAGAGGAATAGGTAATACAAGATCCTCACGAGGTAGAAGAATGGGTAAAGGAGGTGCTTGATGTCATTGGGGTGATACAGGTGAAACGGGTTCATCCACATGAGGAAGAAGGCAAGTCAAAGGGAGATCTTCATTACATGGGGGTGGTATGGGTAAAATAGGCTCTTCTACCCATGGTGGAGAAATGGGTTGACTAATCTCTTTAGATTGTGGGAGAGGTTGGATAGGAATGAAAGGAAAGACTATGTTGACTGTGTGTATGTTGTGTTTTTAAGGGTCATCAACCATGGTCTGAACATTATTTTGACTTAGGGGATGGTTAGGAAATGGTTGCCTAAAGACATCCATGTTTTGGTTTACCGATGCATTGGGGTTATCCAAAACAAGGTCCCCTTTGTCTAACATGTCTTTAACAATGGATTTTAGGGTTTTGCAATTATCCTTGTCATGACCCTTTACACAATGATAGTTACAAAAGTCATTCTCCCTATACCATGCAGGGATGGCTTGTGAGGGGTCAAATTAGATAGGTGGTCAGATTTGATGGAGGTTGAGGACTCTCTACTTCACTAATTTATCCAATATGGAAGCATACAATTTTCCTATTGGAGTGTATCATCACTATTCATACCATTTTTAGAATTGTCTAGTGATGTTTTGCGAAGTGGAGGGCTCAGATTGGTTAGTTGTGATAGAATATGGTGACCTAAGGACCATAGCATTCATCGATCCCTTGGACTTGGGGTGAGAAGAAGAAGGTTTGGAAGAAGAAGGGTCATTGGGTTTTGCATTGGTATTTTTGTTACACAATTTGACCCTATCTTCTTCGATTGCACAGAGTTCAAGCTTTCGAGCCATAGTGAAAGCCTCATCGAATGTGAAATTTTTTTGAACCCGTAAAGTGGACGAGATGTGCTTGGCACATGCTCTTGAAAAGAGCTCAATGAGCTCAGGTAGAGGTAGTGATAACAAGAGTTGGTTGATCAAACCTCTCCAATGAGCAATGAAGTTTGCTATTGACTCATCCTCAAATTGTCTAATGGAATAAAGGTCTGTGATGCAGACCTTCTTAGTAATAGTGATTGAGAAATGATCGAGGAATAGCTGAGTGAGTTGAATGAAGGTGAAGAGAGAATGACTGGTAATGGAGCTATACCATTCAAGGGCAGCACCAAAAAGTGACATAGGGAATGTGCGAAGCAATAATGCATTATCATGCCCTATGAGGTAGCAAGCATGTCTAAACACTCATAGATGTTGTTCTGGGTCTTCTTTACTCTGAAAGCAAGTAAATTTTGGGAGTTCCCACTAGATAGGGTATGGTCAAATAGGAACTGAAGGGTGGATAGGTTCATTGTAGATTTGTTCGTATGAAAGAACACTCCTCGAACCTAAAATAGATGTCTCAAGGTTGGACATCTTATCCATTAGCATCTTAATTAGATCAGCAAATGGATTGGCATGAGAGGCACCCCCTAAGTTATAGGTTACCTAGAAGGCATTGGAAGGGGTGTATGACATGCTTGGTTGCATTTTTTTAGGTGCAACATACTGATAGTTTGTCATAGGGGCCGATGTCGAGGCCAAGGAGGCTTGTGTCACAAAGTTGGAGAGCACAACTTGACTAGATGCCACCAAGGGTTATTGAATGGCAGTGACATTAGTTAAAGGATAAGTGGTCACTCTCATGTTTATACGTGTAAGAGTGGATGGGATAGAGACAATCAAGTTCTAGAAAGGTGTCAAACTTGGTTGAATTATTTGTGTTTGATGGGGTACAGAAACCCCAATGGAGGTAGGGCAAGAAAGGATATAAGGGGAGGACAAATCATGAACATTGGCCATGGTTGCATTTCTGGTTGAGGTAGTGGCCTGAGTGACCATAGGTTAGGTAGCAAATACTGTTGATATCATTGCCACTTCAACCAAAGAAGTTGGCATCCCATAAATAGGGTTACCCAAAGGATCTCATGTTTGGCTTCTACCAAGATAATGTTAGATATACTTGAAGTTGTGGTCAAGGAATCTCTCAAAATCTTGATCCCCTTTGGGAACAATAGGAGGTTGATTAGGGGTAGGTTGGATAGGAGTATGCTTGGTGTCTGAAGTATACTCCATTAGATGACTTGGCATGAAGGGTGAAGGTGGGAGTGGATGTTGACTCGTGTGGTCAACAAGGAATTTGGCTTGACTGCGTTTCAGGAACATCCAAAGCGAAAGTGGTTCAAGTTCTAAAAACTATGTGTTTTAGTTTCAAAAAACTAGAATTTGTGTTAAACAACAAGAAATTTGGATTTTAAGCTTGTTTGGAATTATTTGTTTATTGATAGTGACTGATGTCAGTTGTTTAAATGATATCAGTTAGAAAATGTTGCCAATGTCGATCAGTTAATCGATGTCGGTGAAGGTTTTGTTGCCGACATCAATGGAGAAACCGATGTTAGTTTTTGTGTAATTTTAGAAACACATAAGATTGATAGTTTTTGGAAGAAGAAGATATTCTAAGTTGTTTTGGACTTTAGAATGGTATGACCTTACCAGCTCAAACACTCAGATAAAACTAGAAGAATAGATGATTAGGAAAGCAACCTCTAAAACATTAGATTCCTAGGAATGAGTTTTAAAGTCATGGTGGCTTATGCCTTAAGAGAATGTGTTGGCAGTTGGGCTTGTATAAAAGTTCCTAGAGAGGAAGTCTATGGCTAGTTTCAAGTTGTGTTATGGTGCTCAAAGATATCTATGTTAGGGTCAGTACGTGGCCTAGTGTTGGGACTTGCTCCCCTCACTTCATGAACCCAGAGTTGAGCTGGGCCACTTAGCCAGAATATACCTTCCCTATAGTTTATACTCTGCCAAAGAACAGAGTGGGTCCTCCTCTTGGTGGTGAAATCCAAGTAAGATTGTTGGGTAGGGTAAGGTATCTGCTAGGTGATGAAATCCTAGATGGGCCTTGTCTCAAGTAAGTTTATGTGTTTTATTTGAAGTGATTGTGGTTTGGTTGTGTCACATTTGTGCACTACGATTCATTCATAATGCTTTAATTACTAAGTGGGCTAAGTGTGCATCCAAGCAAGAATGAAATGCAATAGTTTTTAACCCAAATCAAAATATGTTATTCAAATGCAAACAAATGGAGAAGAGGTAAAGAGTATGATTTTTTCACTACTCTATGATGCATGCAAGAAGTAACAAGAAGAAAAAGTGATGTTCTTTTTAACCTCTGCTAATTATTTCCTTTTGAAACAAAAAGAAAGAAGAGGTAAAAAAAGGGAGAAAGAATTAATTAACTTTATGTTAAAAAAATAGAAAGTAAGAGAAGCTAATTTTTTATTTCTCAAGAAATAAAGGCAAAGAAGAGGGGATGCAAGAAGTGAATATTTTTCTAATGCATCTACATGAAAATTTGATTTTTAAAAGAAGAATGAACCCAAGGAAAACTCCAAGGGTCCCACCGGGCTTGCCAGAATGTTTGTCTAGATTTTCACTAATTACATTCAAATGAGAAAGAAACTAAGGTTAAGAGGTTATGGGTTTGATGTTACTTGGATTTAGTGTGCACCGTATCCAATCCTTGTGGGAGCTCCTCTTTGGCTATGGAGGAAACACCGATAATAAGAATGAAACTTAAACAAGAAAGATGTTAGAAGAGGCTATGGTGGACTTCCAAGCTACGCGCTCAGTCCTGAAAGCGTGAAGCTCCTTAAGGGATGATAGTCCACTATTTAAAGATAAAAGTATTGTAAAGGAATAAATGATAAATGACTAAAGAAATAGAAAAGTAGATGGTGTGTACATGTTCCTTGTAGTCTATGTGTCTCAGAATGCTATAGAAGGCTAGCTAAAGGTTTTGTCTGGTCTAGATAGGCTATTTGGATGGCTTTCTAGTTTGTTGGTTTAGAACATAGTCACCAACATTGGTGGGTCTATTGAGGTCGATCACGTAAATGGTGTTGATGTCGGTTGGGTTGCTGATGTCAATCTGGCTGAAGGTGTCGATGTCAGTTGGTCTGTTGATGTCCATTTGAGTTGTAGATGTCAACGTCAATTGATCTACTGATGTCGGTTGGGGTCATTAGCCTTAGATGGCTTTTAGAGTATTTCCAAGATAGACAAAGGGGTTTTTGGAAGTTCAGAGGTTGGTGTAGGGTTGTAGGAAGGTGAATGAGGTCTGAGGAAGGGTATAGGTAGAGGATTGGTGTGAAAAGGGGGTGAGAACAAGGGGAAGGCCTTTTAGCCCCTCCACAAAAGAAGTTAGGCCTCTCGACAGTATTTAGAAATATCAATGAAAACAATTGACAATATATTATAAAACACTGAAATTAAAACTAGAGTACTTAGCTTTATAAGGTGAAGAACCAGAGGTGTCAGAATAGTGATTCTCCTTATGGCTGATGTGACCAGTGTTGTGAGCTAATGAAGTGAACATGGATTGCTTCAATTTATTAGCTCAAGATCCTTGTACAATCTTTCAATCTAGTCTTTGGAATGATTTGTGTAGAGCTTCGGTAGCCAAGAGAACAATAGTCGAGTTCTAGTGCTTGAAATCTCAGAGTGTGCATGCCAATATGTGAAAAGGTAGCCTTAGCTCAATGCTAGAGCTTGGCTTATGTAACCATTGTTGGTGATCCTGGTGGTGTTGGTGTAGAACTACTGATGTCGGCCATGGGTTGACCAACATTGGTGGAGAGAGAATAGGTAAAAGGGCTATTTTTAGCTCTTTGCCTGTTTCTCCACCCGCCAAGTGCCTTTTCCATTGGAGAATGGTCAAAACAAAGGATTATGAGGAATGAGAGTTGGTTAGGGAGTTAAGATGGGGTGAGAATATGTCATGGGTAGTTAGCGTTTGGAGGACCTAGTCTCAGGCTGACTCATAGGCTAAGAAATGGTCTTAGGGTGAGGTGTCCAGGGTGAGGTAATTAATTTAAAATAAGTAGTTTTTAAATTAATAAGGTGTGCAAGTGTGGGTTAGGAGTGTTAAAGTTTAGAAGTGGACCAAGGGGGGTTGACACGATATTGGTGTCTACAAGTATACCTAGACATAACTACCCATTCAATGTTTTGAGCATTTTCAAATCCAATTGAAGATTATATTTCATAAACATATATACATTGGTGATTTAGATCTACATTTGATGCCTCTACATTGGTTCATCCTTATTATTGAATTGGTAAAACTTCATTGATATTATAACAATGGTTTTGTCCATTATATTAGTTTTTCTCATGTATTGATAAGCAAATAATTATTTTTGGTGAAATATTTGGTGAAATTAATTCTTGTGAACACATTCTACTATGTATATCTATGAACTTTTGATCTCTTTGATGGATTTTGGTTTTTTCATGACTAAATTATTATCAACACATAATTTAAACTATATTTATCACACAATATCATCTCTATCTTAAATTCACAAACACCTCAAATTTCCCTTTTGACTGAGCTCTCTCTATCAATGTTTTAACCTCCTAGATCCTACATTGATAATAGTCCATCAATAGACCTCTCTTCAATTTGAAGGAAAGATTAGTGAATCAATGTAATTAGACATTGGATTAAAATTTTACATGTATATTTAGCATTGGATTTGACCCCTACTTGGATGAAGATCAAATTTAAAATCCCTAGAAATCAACCTATATAAGTGAAACCTACATCATAATGACTATATGGTAAAAACTTTCCAAAGTGAATATGAGAAACATCTTGTTATCGTAACCCTAAAATATGTTTTTTAATTTTTTGATTTTACCTTAATCCATGGTATCTTAAATATAAATATCAATAAATACGTATTTGTATTTTTGATGATACATAACATGACAATTATGGATATTTTTTGAAGTATAATGGTTAAGAAGAGGTCATGTGGTGAAGCCACACCAACACACCCCAAAGTTACCTTTTTATCACAAAATTATTTTAAAAAATATGAAAAAGAAGAAAATAAATATTTTAAAATTAAGGGCGAAGATGTTCATTAAGGAGATATATTTTTATTTATTTTTAAATAAATGGGTAGATATTATCACAAAAATATTTTATAATAAGATATAACCATTTTTAAAAAAAATTAGAATAGTCACTATAAATTTTTACTTATATGCATTATCAATGGAAACTGACATCAAATGGTTGTTTACATCAAGGGGGGATGGTGGGTGGGGGGTACTAGGAGGGGCAGAGAGGAATACAAATCAATGTTAAAATCAAACCTATAAAATTAATTTATAAAATGGTCACAATCGAATAATGAGGATGGTCATGCACTTGATGCATACAGACATTTTTTTTATGTTTTCTCTAATGTGACGACAAGGGGGAATGCTAGTAATTAGTCCTCACATGGGTACATTAGTTATTTTAGGTTAGTAATCTAAATTATTAAATATTAATTAATGTGTGTTTATTTCATATGTGGATAGGTTTATTCAATAATGTAAGTGATATTATGTGATTAATTTTCACATTATAATATGTTGGTGTAGAGAGATTAGTAGAGAGATAATAAGGATAAGTGTGTGAGAGAATTATGTAGTAGGTTATGGAGATATTTTATATATTTGAGATAAAAATAATATCTTTGTTTACATGAGATATTTTCACTATAAATGTAACCATTGTGTTGATGAATAATATGTTATATGATTGACATATTTTGTTTTGGTGATGTTTTTGTAAACCTGAGCTTTAGCTCTCTCTAAGTATGGGGTAAAAATATATTGGAATGGTATACCACCGATTATCCAATGCATTTGAAATATTATAATTTATAATCCCCCCACCCAAAAATGTTCTAAGCCTGCATCCTTAAAATATGATGCCATACATACCCATTGTGACATGGGATTAAGGCCTGATGTAGTTATGCATAACTATAAATTAAATTAATATGGAATAATAGTATTTTTAAATTTTTTGAATGATAATGTTTGGAAATCATAACTTCCCACTCTTCTAGAATGTGCTAATGAGATTAAATGACTATTGGGTGGAAGCCCACTAAAAAAATAAGCCTTTATGAATTGATTATTTGAGAAAATCATCTATAAATCAAAAAAAGGAAGCTTCCCATTATAGATAATCCACACACATAAATTACCCATGCACTAAATAAAAAAGTTATAAAATTGTATTCCAATAAATTGAGACCATTATGCAGATACCCAAGTCCATTATAAAATAGATTGTTATTAGATTAAATTAATATATTTAACTTTTACAATGAAATAGGTTAAATATTATTTAGTATAATTAAGGAATTTGTAAATTTATCTAATGTCTACATATTAATAAGTTACCAAATCAAGAGTATTTATGTAATCATGCTTTCATGTTAGCAAAGAAATTAGTTTCAATTTTTAGTCTCTTTTCATCCTCCCTTTACATGTTCAACTATTGATGTGTATATTGGATTCGTCATTTAATATATTTTAGTTTTATAGTTTCCTATTTAAACAAATTGAATGTGAATATTTAATGGTATTTATTAACTCTAGTTGAGAAATTAAAGATCCCATGACTAGCAGATGTAATACATTCTTCAAGTTCTTTATCATCTTCAAGAGAATTAGAAAGAGATACTTGAATGCATCAATAGGCTTTCTTATTTCAATTGAAATACATCTCATTATAGAAATAATTAATTTTATATGGGAACACATTCTTCAACAATTGAATTAATCTCATCCACAATGAAAATGCTAACATATTAGACAAATTTACATTGGTTCCATCTAAAAGACATAGAATCCTACTTCTTAGGTTTCCTTATCATAATTTAGCCTTTCTCAAGGATATTCAAATTGGTTTAAATTCAACTTACTAAATCAATTATTTTCCATCATATAACTTTATAACTCAATTCACGTTTCTAACTTGATTCTCTGGGATAATCCTCTATACATCAAAAAAAGGATGGTCACCCATTATAAAAAAACTATGTTAACCAACTATTTTACAATGGGTTATTACACATTCTTGTGTCCCTTTAAAATATTTGAATTTTTCCAAAATATGTTTTAATCCCATGCCCATGAAATAGGCTGTCATACATACCCATTTAAATAGTGGATAAGGGTCCTATGTAGTTTTAAATAATAAGAAATTAAATTAATCTAAAATAATGGGGTGTTAACATTTTTTAATGATAATGTTTAGAAAGGGCAGCCATCTACTCTAATAAAATGTGGTAATGAGATGAAATTACTAGTGGGCGATACCCTTTTTAAAAAATAACTTCTCTAACTTGATGCTCTAAGAGAATCATCTATACATCAAAAAATAAAAAATTAGTTTCCCATCATAAATAATCCACACACGTAAACTACCCATGCACTAAACAACTAGGTCATAAGTTTCTATTCCACTAAAATAAGACCACTTATAAATATAAGAATGAGAGGAAACAATAGTGAAATTAAATTATGAATAAAATATTTAAAAATAATATAAAATTGTATTATTTTAGGATGGATTTACAAATAAGGTGATAAGATTTATAATCTTTTCATGTGGTTACAGGACTTAACTAACATTCCTGTGAACCAATTTAAAAAAAAAAACATAATAAATAAAATACTTAACTAAAACATTAAAATAAAAGTCTTTTGGATCATAAACCCAACAAACTCCCCCTTGATCCAAAGCGGTATATAAGAAGAAAGAACTAGAGCAATGACTGTTATGTCATCAGATAAACTCTATCATAATTTAAAGTGGTGTATTGTACCTCTAGCATTGGCCAAAAACTATACTAATCCATAAATAATCTTTCCCCTATGAGTTATGGCAAAAAATGGTCGATGAACATGATCAAAGCCTGCTCATCCCCAGTGATCAACATACCATATTATATTAGAACATGATCTCGCATGTCTAACCACATCAACCCACATAAGGTATCACACAAGAGCCCATCCAAGTGACAAACCCCATACTTTATATGGCACGTTTCTTTATTCCCAACAAAACACTAATGACCTTTACTCAATACTTATAGTGTTATCAACTCGTATTGTCACTGATGACTGATCAAAGTTCAACCAATTCTTAAATATTCTCCCCTTATTAAGAAAGAGGTGATAACATTAAGAGAAAAAAAAACTAAATCTATCCATTCCATGTCATGAATATAAATTATAGAAATCCAAAAATGAAACTAAAGGCAAGAACACAATCCAAAATTTGCCATTCAATAATTGAACCCATTCTCCAAGCAAATAGTTAACTAGAGAGGGTAATTGTCCTCTAGCCTATAATGGATCCTCCAACCTCTAGTTTTACAATTACACTTTGTAAATTAAAAGGATATTTATGGACTTTTAAAGGACATTATTGTCTCTGAAAACACAAGCATGAGGTCTGATGATATTTGGCATTTTGAAGGTGTTAGTTTCCACTGATAATACACCTTTATACATTGTAGAATAGTTTTATCAAAAAAATCATAAATGTAAGCTTACAAACACAAAATAAAATATTTTTTTGTGTTTATAATGTCTAAAAACCTATATTTTGACTGGTCACATGACCACCTCTGCTTAAAAGAGTGATTGGTTGAAAGAAGTATCATAATGCTCTCAATGTTGAATACAATCAAAAAAGATAACTAACTTTGGAGGTTTTAAACTCCTAAAATCTTAGATTGTAAGTTAATTACCAAAAATTTAGAACCAATCCCTCTATAAAAAATTTATAAATGTTAAAGGAAGATATTTATTTTAAACTATGTTTCCCAATTTTCAAAAAATAAAAAATATATAATATGTATTTGCATGTAAAATTGTTTCATCCACCTTTTTACTTTCACTTGCATGAAAATAATAATTTTTCCTCTCTCTTCTTGTGGGATATATAGAGCATATGGAAGCTTTGAAAATTCAAAAATTAAAAATAAATAAACAAAAATAAACCATGCATTTTACTATTGCACCATTATTTTGGCTGAAAATGCTCATAGAACTTTTCAAAACCCGTTAGATTACTCCTTCCATATTAGTATCTGCAGTACAAATGTAAATTAATTTTATTATGATTTTAAAAATATCATTATAACCTTATACCTTCTTTTTCTAGTAGAGACTATGTAGAGGATTTGTAGACTTCAAAATATGAGGAAATAGAAACTTTTTTTAGTGACTTTCTAGCTAGGATTTCTATCATAGATGGACCCATAGAAACATAAATAACATAAATTGGTAACAACTCAATAATTATTCCCTTTTTCATCATACATGACTCATACTATACTCAAAACTATATAGGATTCATCATCAGAGTGATGTTTCTTTTCCTTCACCCTATAAATCAATTAAGGTCTGTAATGCTTCACACAAAACTTGGAGATATAAAATGTGAAATCTCTTGTGATGAGGTTCCAAAGGATGCCAAGAATGTCTTATCACTATGTGTTAGTATCTATTATAATAATACAATATTTCATCATAACATTAAAGGTCTTGTAATTCAAGGTGGAGATTCAACAAGTATAGGAAGAGGTAGGACCAACATATGGGGGAGAAAATTCAATTTTGAGATAAGAGATTCCTTAAACCACAATGAAAGAGGTATCTTTTCAATGTAAAATAAATGGGAGTGGTGTAGCATATTTTAACCAATTATTAAAAAAATAAACCTATCTTTCTGATTTATATTCTTCATTTTTAATTTGTAAAAAAAAGAAAATGATATATATATATATATAATTTTTAATAATATATCACCTTCACTATGTTCTTATGAATCCCACAAAGGTAGTTTTTATATCGTTCCAATCATAATAACATTTCCTTTTAGTTGGTAATGAAGGATGCCATCCCTAGTGCAATCACACGTGTAACCCTCACTTTAATCCTTATAAGCCATTGCTAGTTTGTGCTTGATGTCAAACTATTTAATATTTTGATCTGCCCTTCACTACATTTTCCATTCAATCCTCCATAACTTATTTTGGCTTTGATACCACTGATAACTCTAGGAATGGGAAGAAATAATAGAAAAAAATATATTTAGGATGGGTTTACAATGAAGGTGAAAAGATTTAAATTATTTTCACAAGGTGGTTATGGGACTTAACCAACATTACCATGAACCCATTTTTATTTAACAAAACATAATAAATAAAATACTTAACCAAATCATTAAAATAAAAGTCTTTTAGATCATAAACCCAACAACCATTATGTAGATACCTAGTTCCATTATAAAATACATGGATAACATATAAAATAAAGATATTTAACTTTTAAAATGAAAGGTTTAAACTCTTATTCACTAAAATTAAGTAATTGATAACTTTATCCATGATCTAAATTATAATAAATTACCAAATCAAAAGTAGTAAGTCATGCATGCTTTTATTTAAGCACAGACACTAGTTTGAATTTTTCCTCAATTTGTATCCTCCATTTACATGTTCAACTATTGATGTGTATGTTGGACTAATCTTGTCATATATTCAAGATTCATATTTGCCTATATCTACACCTTTAATGTGAATCTCTAATTCTATTTATGGAATCTAGGTGGAAAATTAAACAATCCATAAGTACTATATGCAATCCTTTCTTCAAGATCTTAATCATTTTCAAGTAAAATATAAAGAGATACTTGAATGCATAAAAATGTCTTGTATTTTAATTGAACTGAATCTTATTATATAAATAGTTAATGTTATGATTGGACCACCATATACAATAGTTAAATGAAGATCATCCAAAATGAAAATGTTGACTTACTAAAAAAGCTTACATTGCTTACATTTCAAGGCATAATATCTCATTTCTTAGGTTTACTTATCGTAATTTTACCTTTATCAAGGAAATTCAAATAATTTTAAATTTCACTTATCAAATCAATTAATTTCCATCCTATACATTTTTGAAATAATTCACCTTTATGACTTCATTCTATGTGAGAATCCTCTCTACATCAAAAAAAGGGTGGTCATCTATTGTGAAAAAGTTGGGTTAACAAATTATTTTATAATGGGATATCAAATGTTGTCATATCCATTTGAAATATTAAAATTTATAATCCCATGCAGAAATATGTTTTAATCTAACAACATGAAATATGTTACTGTGCATACCCAATATAACATTGAATTAGGGCCTGATGTAGTTATGTGCAATAATAAATTAAAGTAATTTTGAATAATGGAATTTTAATTTTTTTAAATGATATTTTTTGTAAAGGGTGGCTACCCACTTTTTAAAAATGTGTTAAAAATATAAAATTACAAGTGGGAATACTCTAATTCAAAAAATAACCCTTTCAAATTTGGCTCTCTGATAAGATCCTCTATATGTAAAAAAAATAATGGTGAATGTATGTTCTATAAAATTAGGTTTAAATAACATTTTTAGAATGGTTTGATACTCATTATCATGTCCCTTTGGGATATGAAAATTTATGATCCCCCATAAAAAAAAATTAATCCCACCTTTATAAAATAGGTTGCCATACATATCCACTGTGACATGGTATTCATATGGAATAATAAATTAAACTAATATGGAAATATGATATTTTAAAGTGTTTACTAATAATTCTTATAATTGGTGGCCTCTCACTTTAAACATATACCTCCCACTATAAAATTTGGTTATTTACTATGTTGTATTAAGAAATATTAGCTTTCCCTTTCACTATCTACTATCATAGAAATACCATCTCATTCAAAAAAAAATCTATATCAATATCTACTCTAGATTTGATTGTAAGATTTGGTTTTATCAACTCAAAATATATCCAAAATATAGATAATATTTCCTATTGCACTCCTTAAGGTAAATACCAATGATTAGTTATGTCTTTTGGATTAAAGAATGCTCCAATTTAATTTTAGCAATGGATGGAATCAATATTCAGAGAGTTTTATGAATTTTTTTTTTTTTATATTGATGACATGTTGATATTGAATAAAAAATATGACAAAAATTTTAATCACTTACATATATTCTATCCATTATTATTTGATCATGGTATTGTCTATTATCATAATTCATGATAGTATTACAAAAGTGTGGTAAAATAATAATGGTTATTTATTATGTTGTATTTAAAAATATTACCATTCCTTTTCATTATCTAATACCATAATCTCATCCATTTGGAATATAAGAATTGATGAACCTCTATCAAAAAAAAAAGTTAAGCATGTCTCTATGAGATAGGTTACCATGCATACCCATTGTGACATTGGATCAAGACCCGATGTAGTTATGTTAAATAAAAAACCAAAAAATATAGTTAAACAAAAAAATTAGAGTGAGATGCCACCTATTCTCATAACCATTTAAAATAATATGAGAATTGATGAACCCCCACTGAAATAGTTTTTAATCCTATGTCTATGAAATAGGATACAACACATACCCACTACAACATGGGATTTGGTCCCAATGTAGTTATGTAACATTAGATCAAAGTAATCTACTTAACCATTTTTTTATAATGGGTTACCTCCCATTATTTTATATCTTTGGAATAATATGAGAATTTATGATCCCCTTTCCATTTTTTTTTTAATCATGTTCCTATTAAATAGGGTACCATACATACCTAATGTGACATGGGGTTAGGATTTGATGTAGTTTTATAGAATAATAAATTAAAGTAATCAAGAGTAATTTTTTTTTTATAGTATTTAGTGATTATATTTAGAATGGGAAGTTATCCCCTATAAACATCAACCACCCATTTTAAAAAGGTCATTTATATAAAAACTTTAAGAATAATTCATAGTTTCTCATTCTTGTATCCATTTAAAATATAATTACAAATTAAATTAATTTGGAATAGTGTCCTTTTAAAAATTATTTAGTGATAATGTTTGGAATGGGAAGTTCTCCACTATAAATGTTGGCCACCCATTATAAATTTATTTTTTTAACTAATGTTTTTAGAATGAATTGTTACATGTTCTTGTATCCATTTAAATTTTAATCTCATACCCATGAAATAGGCTATTATACATACTTATTGTGAAACTGAATCAGGGACCATCTAGTTCTTTGGAATAATAAATTAAAGTGGGTGACTGCCCATTTCAAAAATAACTAACACTAAATATAAGTCCACACTGAAATTATATAAAAATAACATTATTTATATTTACATATAAAGAATTGAAAAAAATATATATAAATATTATTTTACATATTTACATCTTATTAAAATTACTATGTATAGTATACTTTTTTAATGCTTACTATGTAATTATATAGAGTAGTATTTATATATAGTTTTTTATATGTAATTATAAACTATAGTATTAATACATATCATTCTAAATAGAATAAAATTTCTTGGTGAATATTAATGTACAAGTAAATATCATCATAGATATTTGGTGGAATAGTCAATTATATATGTGATAGATGAACAATCAAAATATTATAATCATATTTCCTCAAATTTTGATTAAAACTATGTTAGAGCATGTTTCTATAGGAAATAGTTAATTTTTCACATGATGATTTATTTTACAATGGGTATACATTAAATCATCATTTATTTTTCAAAATGTATCCCTAATTCACATCTATAACTATAATTGAGCTAAAATTGGTTTTTGAATCCTTCATTTGTTTGTCAACATATTCCAAATAGACATCATAAATTATAATTACAATTATAGATTGACATATATAATTATAATTGAGTTTTAATTGGTTTTTATATTATTCATTTATCTATAAAAATATTTCAAATTGACATCTAGAATTATAATTGAGTTGCAATTAGTTTAAATCCTACATTGTTAATAATTTAACAATTGTATATGCCAACCCATTGATATTCAATAATTTTTTATTTTAGTTTACTTGGTAAGAACTACCAATATAACATCCTCATATGTGAATATCTAGATATAATGAATATCATATTTTTATCTAATGTTAAATTTCAATGTGTATCAAAACTCTAGATCGCATGTTCTATCATCTAAAAAAATATTTTAAATGTAAGCAAGAAAGTGACTATTCACAATTGAAATATAATTTATTTTAACTAACTTTTATCTAATGGGAAACAAAATGTTTCAAAAAAATTTAAGGGTTATAAATTTGAAACCTATTTTAAACTTGAATCATTTTATTTTTAATAACAAAGTTTCTAAGAGAATACTAATGTGAATTTTAGAGCTACTAACATAAAAGTCCAACCATACATGTGATCCATTATAGGCATTGTGAAAAAAAGATTCAATCTTCCTATTAGAGTATTAATTTTAGATGTTCCATTTGGTGACATGTATCCATTAAAAATGCCTCAAATAGTAATTGCATTCTTACTAGATATCCATGATTAGGTGAATGTATTTTTAATTATATGGTCATAGTTCACTCAATAGTAAAGTATAAGAATTTTAATGTCACGATTCCATTATTTGTTTTAATGCCTCTTATACATACATTTGTGTTTAAATATTGTATTTAAGATTCAAAAAATATGGTATCTCTTATTTTATTTTGGGTTAATGAAGTGAAATTAAATTTATCCATATTTTTTATATCATTCTTTATCAAATTGACAAGAAGAAATAAAAATAACTAAGCAGTATGAACAATGAATATGGCTCCAAATTTTTTACTAATTTCTATTTACAATTAACTTAAATTTTAAATTATAATCATAGAAATGAAATTAAATATCATGCATAAAATTTAATTTAATTTTTTAGATGTTTTGGCAATCATTACAAAAATAAAGCTTATGAATAATGTTCCATACATTGAATACCATTTTTTTTTTTTTTTGAAATATTATAGGAGACACATTAACTTTAATATGGTCATATTTTATGTTTTTATTCTAGTTTTTATTAGTTTGGTGGTCATTAGTTACCACATAGGCTAGGCCTCATATGTCATGACCTAGGGAAAACCCAGTTGGTAAGGGCTAAAAATTAGGTATAGATAGTGTAAAATTAAGCACATGCACCAAAATAATGAATGTTTGATTCATTTTTAATTTTAATTTTATAGATACCAACAAGTAAGTTAAACCACAAAAATATTAATTTTAAATAGAAATATTATCCATAGTGGAAATAATGGTCAACCCTAATGCAAGAGCATCATGCTTGGGTTGTAAATAAATCATATATGTTTGTAAGGATGTGTTAGTAATAAGGAAGACTTATCAAGCTTCCCCTCTCATTTATAAGGTCATTTGTGATGTAGAAGGTCAATATTTAATGTAGAAGTCTTTTTATTTTTGTAGTGTGTAAATCCACCTCAACCTTGTTTAGAAGGATGATTTAATGAGAAGGCTAAACTAAGACTATTTTACATGTAAAGGAAGTTGTTGAGATTATAAATGAATTTTTATTTATCAAGAAGCCTGATACCAAGAGTTTATTGAGAAAATATAATATTGGATACTAGCATGAGGAAATTATGAATCATTTATAATTGCAAGAGAGAGAAGATTAGAAAAGGGTGAAGCTTGGATAAATGGACAGAGCATTGGATGCCACTAGAATTAATTTTTTACACAAGATAATTGATCACTTAGTGGTGGATGTGATTATCAAGGAAATTTTCATCCATTGAAATGTACTAAATATTGTGAACATTTTATTTAGCACTAGTACCATGTTCCATGATCCTGGCTACAATTGAGAGAAAATCTATTGGTAATTTCAAAGGAAATAGGAGGTGACATTTCAATAATATCAATTGGAAAAAGAGTTATAGATAGTGTTTATGATCATGTGTTTTACTCACGTCCTAAAATTATGAAAGGATATAAATTACTTGCATAAAATGTTGTTCTTAGGTGTGGCAAGAGTCAAAAATATCTATCATTAAGTTTGCAAGTTTTGGAACTCTAGTTGAAAAATGTTGAAGTTTATAGAAAGGAGACTACCATTCTCTAAATTAATTTATAGTTTTAAACAATAAATGTATTTGCACAACATTCATTTAGTTGAATAAGATTTCTTTTATTATTCATTGAGTTTTGAATCATTTTATTATTATCCACTGAGCTTCTATTATATGTTCTTTCTTGGGTCTACAATGATCATAGTCAATCATGAAAATAAATGATATACAAATCCTATATGTGGTATGAGCATCTTAATAAATAAATGGAGTTAGGTCCTATGAAAGTATTTAATGATTTGAAAAGTTTGACAAGGTAGGAAAATAGTTGTGAATGAGTAAAAGAGACTCATTTTTATCTTTATTAAGCCTACCCAATTTTATTCATGATTGGGATGTATGGAGTCAATTGAATGATTGAAGAGGTAAGATTATTTAATGATTTTAAGGTTGATTAAATTTTTG
The DNA here is from genome assembly GCA_037957365.1 of Torreya grandis. NCBI lineage: Eukaryota > Viridiplantae > Streptophyta > Pinopsida > Cupressales > Taxaceae > Torreya > Torreya grandis. Next base: position 123,478 of record JARHVA010006237.1, on the reverse strand, counting down.
TGTTGGTTATTGTTAATATTTAAAAGTGTAAATTCAAAATAAGGCGTAAAAATATTGAGTTTCAAAGTAGAATAATGTATCTACATTGTATTCGAGATTCAAAGTATGTAATGGATAAGAGAATTGTTGATAGGATGATTTAAGAATAATATTAGACTAAATTTTTTTCATTAAAGATTATAAAGGCCGTAAAGTTTTCATGCACAGTAAAAAAAATAGAGACTAACTAGAATCATACAATTTTGTCACTATGGGTGAGGTATAACTTGATGAAGTGAATTAAGTTATTGACTACATGAAAAGATGATAAGTTTTGTGTTGAGGAAAATGAGTAGTTTGATGAAGAGATCACTGTAAATAACTGACTCTCATATTGGTAACACCTTTAAGTGAATACATTTTGAGTTTTCTCGATCAAGTATTAATAATTAAGAAATCAGGCATTTTGTAAATCAAGGCCAACAACAAGAATATAAGGGCACCATGAGGCTAATAAGCTTTATATTGGGATTAAATGGTGATAATGTAATTATAAATTTATGATCAGATGTAGCTATAATGTCATCAATAGGTGGAATAGAGACCTTTTGGTAAGTTGATATTATGTGCAAAATGAATTTTGTGTGGTTCAAGGACATAAACATTGGGAAGTGTGATAATGAGTTGATGAATGGGATTGAGAGGGTATTGAAACCCCTAAACAAAGCCTAAAGAGATATGTGTGAATCTTATGAATTTTCACATCATATATGAGAATTGAGACTAAGAATCATTGTGAGTGAAGTGCATTGTGAGGAAAAGTATAATTTTTTTGTAAATGTGGATATGTTGTACATCAAAACCTCATCCATTATATTTACATGGATGATTGAAAATAAAAAACAACAAGCATATCATGTAATCATTGAATTTCATAAGATTTCATATATTTCATATATTTTTTCATAAAATTCATGTTCTTAAGGTATTTTACAACAT
>JARHVA010006237.1:62500-117500 GCA_037957365.1 Torreya grandis | reverse complement strand
ATAAAGCCAAAAATATGGAACAAAAAACATAACATGAATAAAACATCAAAAAAATCTAATCAATACTATATCACATAAGAAACATAAAAATTCCAACTACAAGTCAACATAACAAACCTAATCCATCAGTAAAACTTCATCCAGTAAGTATTATCACTGGATAAAATATTTATGCCTCTATATTTCCTTATTTTTTCCTTTTCCTTCCACTTATATTTCATTATAGGTTTTTCTTTAAATGTGTTGTCTTACTAAACTTTATAAGGATTTGGTTTATTTTATTAAAAAATATTAAAAGATATATTTTTTAATTTAGATGATAACCTACTTACCTCTAGAATAATATGTGTTCCATATTCCACTTATTTTGTTATTTTATTAATTTGAACTTCTCTTAGATTAGATATATCTTTTTTTTTGTTTTTAACCCCAACATAACATTGATTTTCATCTTAGAGATCCTAGGATTTATGTAGATAAAATTATATTCTATGTTGGGAAGTTTAACTTCCATACCTTGAGGCATACTTGGGACCCTTTCCTTGACCACATTGATTTCTCCCTCTTTCATAGATGCTCCTCATTCCAAATGTTTTCCTCTCATGTAGTCTTATTTCTCTTCTATATATGTTTCATCCAACTTGGTTCTTTATTTTTTGTTATTGCTTTTGAGCTTTCCTCTTCTAGTTTATAGAGGATCAAATTTATTTCTACAATGATATCCTTAATTAAAGGAGTAAGGCTCATATCCTTGGATACTCCTTTGTCTTGGTACTTATTAATATATTTATTAAACACTTGTATTTGTTCCTTTGCATATATATTATTTGCTTCTAATTTTTTCCCTCCCCACCATTATGGGAAATGATTACATCCTCTTTTATTCTCAAAATTTACTCCCCTTTTATGTTGTTATGGAAATATTTGGGTACATGGGCTGAATTTTTACACTTAGAAATATTTCATACTTTATTTCTTGGGTCCAAACACCATATTTAGATATCAGTTTAATTGTTTAAGGTATATGTGTCATAGGTAAAATTAACACATAATCTAGCATATATTAGTCTCCTCATTTTTTTAGTTACAATGTTAATATATATTAGTTGGCCTATTCCATTTATTATTTATAACATAGTTTCCTCTTCCTAAAATTCTAGATGGGAAGGATTGGAAATTTTACCCATAAATTAATCTATTTGAATAAGTCCTTGAGTGAGTTAAAATTAGGTATCCAGTTCTTGAAGAAAATATTCTAGCAACCATGGGTCATTGAGAAGACAACTTGCATAATATTCATGGTTTAATAAGAAAAAAAGATTAATTTTTTATCCATGACAAAGATATCCATGCAACCTTTTGGCTTCCACTTCCTTCTTGACCATTCTCTAACCACTTCTATATTGGAATAGTTTCCCTTGAAATTTACAATTAGGGCATTTTCTATCCTAAAAACAAAATTCTCAATAATATTATCAGGGATACATATAATAATTTTTTCCTTAATCTAAGGAATAATATCTTGAAAATTGTGAGACAAGTAGACAAATTTTGACTTATAGACAAACCTTTCTGCCTAGAATCTATAGTCTCACTCAGTATTTTCTATATAATCTTATGGGACCCCTGAATGTGTGTTATTTTATATTATGTTATTATCTCTAATTAATTTTTATGCATCATGATCATCTATTTCCCCTATGTCTACTCCTCTCCTATTATTTCTCACTCAAGACCAATTTAAAAATCTATCTTCTATAGTAATATTAATATTTGATCAAATATTATATTATATAGGTTATATATATATTAATATACAAATAATAATATATGATTGTGTGTGGGTGTGTTTGTGTGTTAATAATAATTTATCTATATTTAATATTATATAAATATCAAATTAGATTAAATTTCTCATTAATTATGATGAATTATGTTAAAATCTAATGAAATTTCAATGTATCTAAATAATAAATAATATATATACTATTATATATCATTATTTTTTATAAAATGTAAACTATGGGATTTGAAAGGTCACAAAACCTTGTTATAACAAAATCCAAATATAAGACATGACCAAAACAACAAACAAGACAAACAAGAAACAAGCTTAGTCTTGAACCACATAGGCATTCCTACATGAAAACATCAGAGAAAGAAACACCAGTGATTGATAAACATTCATAACAAAATATAAAACCCTAGATATATAAAAATATTCATTTTTAAGGTCATAAAGTCTCTCAATTCCTTCCCATTCATCTTTCATAGCTTGATTCTGATCTTCAATAGAAGCTTCTTTAGATCTCTCTATCTCCTCTTCATGTTTCATCTTTTGTCTTTGTTCCCCTTAATAGGTCCATCCTACATATCCTTCTCATTTTTAATTAAAGAATAATAAAATTATTATTTTTTAGATGTCTTAGTTATTAATACCTTGATAAACATGTATGCTAAATTTTAAATAATAGAGCATGCATGTGATTTTTTTGATAAAATGTATGAATGAGATGTGGTCTAACATGGAATTAAATGATTTTAGGAAATGATTTTTTATTCTATTTTCAAGTATCCATGCATCTATATTGGATGATGAACATGCATACTTCAATAGGATGCTTGACACTTATATGTACTATCACTATAATAGATCACATGTATGGTCTAAATTATTTATCAGTACCTCTAAAATTTATATTGAAAATAGATTACACCTTGGTTAATATAAATAAATCAAATTTAATAAATATATATACCCTATAGAATGTTGTATAAAATAATTTGTATGCCCTACTAAATGTAAGTGACATCATGGAAAGTGAAATTAGACATGACATTTAATGTAATAATTGGGAGACATAATAAGATGTGCATTGGAATTCAATAAAAAAAAACCCAAAAAAACTAAATGATTTTTCTATTAATTAAGGTTTAATTCATTTTTAAAATGAAGTTTAGAGATATCAAAAAATAATTTCACCATAAGTGTAATCCATTGTGATCTCATGGTAATCCTATCAAATTCATGGTATGCACAAATTTATATGTATACATAAAATTAAATGGACATAATAATTAAAAATAACATACAAATTACTGTGAATACATTTACATAATTATAAATCATTTAAAAAGAACATTTTAACCAAAAACATTTTGGCTCATTTTATCATTTTAATATTTATATCATATTTTCATTGACCAAATTATTAACTCAACTAGGATAAGCATGTGTACATTGATTATAACTCAAAACTATGATTGTAAATTACATTTTCAAATAATTATTATTTTCATACCAAATAAAAAGTGAAACATTAAAATATAACACCAAACTGGAACAAACATAACAACAAGAATAAACATTTCAACAAAAGGTGAATAAACTCCCATTGATATGAGGAAATATAATATAAGAATGATACTTAATGGATTAAAAATGTCCTAATATGAATTTTAAAGGGATATATTCCATAGATATGAAACAAAAATTACAATATTCATTGTCATATCTAGTGAAATGCTCAAAACTAAAAACTAAATACAAAAACATTACATATTAATTCCATTGAATTGGTAATGGTCATAAAATTAAAAATCCATTCACCTAATATAGATGATCCACTAGCTCCTCACATTACAACCAATAATTTTTAATGAAACTATAAAGGATTAATAGGTCTAAAATTAAGAAAAAACCACTTACTACAAAGGTGTTTGAAATCAATGTGCTTAGACTAACAATTTTTGTGGGATTTTATTAAATTACATCATTGCCCTATTTAATATATTAAATTCCATGCCTAATGCCACCTTCCTATAATTTTTTGTGTCACTAAATTATTTCACATTTTTATTGTTGATTTGTCGATGACTAATAATATAATTAGGTAACTAATATATATTTTTATTATTTCACTTTCCTCTTATTAGTTTGGTGGTGTCTAATATTATATACACACACACATATATTATAAAAACTAATTATATATTATAATTTTATATTGAATTATATAATAATTATGTATAACCATATTATACAATATTTTTATTTTATTAGATAAATAGTTTAGTTTTATATGGATCAGGAACCAGAGTATCAACAAAGTATAGTTAAATGAAACAATCCTAATGGGCCAAGGAACAAAAACCAAAGTAACAACACAAGTAGCTAAGTATCCATGTAGAAGACAAAAACACAATATAAACTAAAATGATAAAGATAATTTGAGAGTGGGGATCCCTTCATAAGTACCTTAGCAACCTCAGTCTCCTTCTACTACATAGCTTATATGTTCTTGGTGATTTTGGCCCTAGTTTTGTTGTTAGAGCCTTCCACATCTTCCTTAGTTAAGACCATTCTGGGTCTCTTCCATGGTTATTATTTCTTAGGGATCTTATTTGGGGGGATTTTAGGTGGATATTTGGGGAAGAAGTCTTCACCTCGTCAATAGGTTGCTTCTAGGGAGTGCCTTCAACCTTCACTAATTGAGAGAAAGATTGAATCATTTTAGAGACCTCCTAATTAATAAAATTCCAATTCTAGATTAAACTTTCCAAACACATCCCTAACTCATGTAATTTATTATTAAACCATTCCAAATTATCCTTGTTGGTTTTAATCACCTCTAATAAGGGGTATTACCTTTACCAACTTCCTCCACTAATTATCCTTCTAGCATAAGGGTTTTAAGATTGATGACAATGAGTTTTAGGAGAGGATACCCAGTAGATCACTTGGAATTGGGGCTTATGGGGGTAAAGAATGGAAATTGGTAGTGAGAGCCTAAGGTAGGATCTTCCACGATGGAGCCCTCCTCTTAGTAAGACCCATTCAATGGGACATATTTACCTTGAAGGGCCTCACTATATTTTACTAGTAGGATAATGATTCCCTAGTGGACGACTATGTTGGCTTCATTGATATGGTATGCAAGTGTTGTACACTCTAGGTAATTTAGAAGGAAATATGGTAGGATAATTTTGAAGCCTTGAAAATGGTTCAATAAGAGGAAATTATGAAATAAAATGAGGCTATATTTACCTTTGAGGGTGATATACTTCATTATATACAAATAGACTTCATCCTATTATCATGGAAGTTTCAAATAGAAGAACCCATTTTTATCCATTTTAATGATCTCATTGGTTTAAAAAACCTATTCATGTGTTCCAATTTTTTATATTGATCTTTGAAGGATTTAGCCTCTTCATATGGCATTCCATTAACTTCTCTTATCATCTCCTTAGTTACAACAATTATTATGCCTCTTATTTCTACTTCCTTCTTGTTCCACACCATAACAAATTCCTTAGAGATGTTGGCATCGTGACTAGTGACCCTCTACATAAATTTAGTGATACCCCTCTATGTAGCTTCTTCCAAGCCTTTTTCATGCTCCTAAACTTTGAAATAGATGTTAGTTCTATTATGTCCCTATCACCTCCCATATTGATAGTAGCCTAAAATATTTAATAGAAAATGGAATTCACCAATCCTTGGTAATACTTAGAACTAATGGCTTCAAAGATATTTAAAGTCTAAGATTTATCCCACCCTTTACTATTAAATCTCCAAATAGTAAAATGATGGTAAGGTATAATTTTTGAATGCCCTCACTTTAGTTATAAAGTCTACACGTGTGACACCCATGTCATCATCCTATCTAGAACTAGTTGCATTTTGAATTATTGATAAGACATTTTTAGTGATGTGGGATCAAACATGCAAAGAAGATAAAAGATGGAAGCCAACTCTAATGTTAGTGAGTAGTTATACCACCTCATTCCCCTCATGATAAAAATGAACTATGGATGAATGTGCCATTTCTATCAAACACCACTTGGCATCATCTATGATGGATTTTATTGTGTAAGAAGAAGTGGTTTTACCATCTAAATCATTAAGTATGTTAAGGGAGTCCCATTTGATGATTATTATATCCATATTGAGACTAGAGGCAAGCTAAATTCCCTAGAGTGATGCATTGGCTTTGGTTACATGGTTGGTCTAGATTCCTAGGGGCGATACATTTCTAGTAATTAGAATTCCCTCTAGATTTATTATGATTCTTCCCCCACTGGATTAACTTAGATTTATTTTTGAATTCCCATCAAAATTGACCTTATCCTAATACTTAGGTGGTGGATTACACTTAACATGTTTGTATAATAAGTATTTGGAGGGAGATATTATTTTTTTACTACCTCCCATTCTTTGAACATCATTTGTTCAAAAGCAGATCCTAGGTTTTTATCCATAGGGGAAAGTCCCACCAATTTTCAATTATGGCTTGACAAAGATGGATAAAGATCACTTTTGGCTATTATCTTTTGTTTGAGAATAAACTATCATTTCAAGCATTCAAAACACCTCAGAACCATTTCAAGAGGGATAGATGTCATAAGAAGGAAATAGATAGGTGGTTTTAAGGAGATTTCCATTGCCTAATGAGATTAAGAATGTTGTTTGATTTAACCCATGAAAGATTTAATTTGTTTAAAATCCATTCAAGAATGCATGAACTAAAATTAAAGGACAAGAGAAAATGGTGGATTGTGTCTTCTTCTTTCCTACAAAGCATTCATTTACTAGGTACAATGAGTCCTCTTTTTACCAAATTATCCACAATTATAATCTTGTCTTGAGAATTTAGCCAAAAAAATAAATTTACCTTAGGAGTTAGGTTTTTAATCAATAAGTATTTCTATTATTTCCATTCATATTGTAGATATAGTTAAATATCATGCCCATAGGAGACCGAGTACTTCTCACTATCTTTAACCACCCACAAAAAATGGTATTCCTTTAGGAAAAAGGGAATGCAAATTTGACTAATAGAAAGATTAAAATTTTGAACCACCTAGGCTTCTTCAAAATTACAACCTTCTATGGGGAGTAATTTTCAAGTATTTAATCCATTAGTCTCATCCCAATAATCTTTAACCTTAGTACCCCATCTCTTCTTGAAGCTTGGACATAAATTTACCCAAATTCCCTATAAAGTGAGAGGGATAGTGGATACCTATGCATCCTCCTAGAAATAAATTATCTACCCATATCCAATTTTATATTTAATTCCTTTTAGTATTATGTATTTATATATATAAATAACCTTCCATAAGTTAGATCCATTGGGTGGATATTCTTCCTAGAGTAGGAAGTCTTCCTCAGATACTTCAAGGTATTTTTCCTTGACAATTTTATCCCATTCTTTATCTTCTTTCATGCACTTCCATTCCATTTTTTATAAGGGATGAAATTCATTGATTTAACTCTTATGATGCCCAATTCCCCATTTGATTTAAGGAGGTAGGATTATTCCCGTGAGACTAGGTGAAATTTGAAATGGTCCTCAGTACCCATCCATAAGAAATTATTTTGGATTTATTTTATCATGGCCACCACCTTGAGGGATATATGGAAAGTTGATATTAAGTATACCAAAATGCTATGTAATGAGGCTTTGAGTAGTTTAAATCTACCTACTTGATTAAGAAGATGACCTTTTTATCATACAAGTTTTTTCTTAATCCTATCAATGAGGGGGTTGCATAGCTCATAATCCATTATGCCTTTAAAGAGGGGGATCCCTAGATATGTTGTTGGAAATTGACTTACCTAACATTATATAATTCTTCCAATCCTTTTCTATGGAATATTAGGGGTGTTGATGAATAAAAGTGAGCTCTTGTGGAAATTTATGCACTAGTTAGAAACTATCTTATAGTTCCTAACGATGAGATTTAGTTGTCTATCTTCCTCTACTAAATATTCTCTAAATATAATCATGTCTTTGATAAATTTTTTATGGGTAATTGATTTAGTGTTAAGTGCTACTAAGATGCCTTTAATCAAGACTTGTTCCTAAGCCTTGATTAGGGTTTTTCCCATGGTTTATACCACTATGATGAAGAGACGGGAGGTGAGAGGGTCCCCCTATCTTAGACCTATAGATTTTAAGAAGAAACATTTAGGTAAATTATTCATAATTATGGATAATTTGGTTGTATTAATTTAGATCCATATGATTTTACTCGAGTCCTGATTGAATCCCAATTTCTCAAGAATCTTCATAAGAATTTCCAATAAATTTGATCATATGATTTGTTCATGTCTAGTTTAATGAACATGACTTATCTTCAAGATTGAGAAATAGAGTGGATAGCCTCATGCACTAATATAATTTAATCTATTAATTTTTTGTCAGCCTTAAATGCTCCATATTATTCCCCAATCACCTTGTCTATTAGGTGTTGCATTATTTTCACCAAGATGGTTAAATAAATTTTATATTTATGTTACATAGGCTAATAAGATATAAATCCTAAAGATTGTTTTCTCCTATATTTTTTGAAATAAGGAAAAAAATATATTTTTCATTTCTCTTAGGATAGTTATAAATTGGAAGAACTCACTCATTGTTGCCTTAACTTCAGTATGGACAATATATCAAAATTTTTGGAAGGAGGGAAAGCCATTAGGACCTAAGGCCTTAAATACCTTTATCTCAAACACAACCATTTTTACCTCTTCCATCAGACATTTTCTAGTTAAGGTATCATTATTGGATTCATAAGTGAACTTATTGAAATTACTTAGAGTACTATCATCCAATTGTTCATCTAGATATCCATCTTCTATTAGTTTTTTAAAAAAATTAATCATGTGGTAGGAAATTTCATCTTCTTTGATAAGGTTACCAATTTTCATTTCATTTATGTTATTTATCTCACATTTATATGTATGGTCATCAAATGATGGAATAATTTGGTGTTTCTATCCACTTCCTTTAGCTAAGTGCACCTAGATTTTTGGTGCTAGTAAGGCTCTTCCCTCACCTCTAACTTGTGGATCTGGCACAATATTTCTTTTTCCTTTTGGTAAAGCTCCTCATTATTCACTTCCAAGGTTGTTATATCTTTAATTACCATTATTTCCTCCTCCAAAACCTTCTTTTGTAAAAAAATGTCTCTAAAAACTTATTCATTTTTTTCAACTTTATTTTAAGTAAGTTTAGTTTTTTGGCCAAGATATACATATAAATACCTGAGAAGGGTTCTTTCCACCATTCCTATAGAGACTTGATCAAGTTTGGGTGGTGTAGCCACATGATTTAGAATATAAAAAGAATATTATTTTGTTTCAAAATTATTTTTCCTTTAAAAATTAGGGGGATTTGGTCAAAACCGATTCTGGGTAGAGAGGAGAGATTGTTGGTGAAGTAGATGTCCCAATTTAAGGAGATCATAACCCTATCAGGATAGAACTTAATCAAGTTAACTCCCATCCTCATATTAGACCAAGTGAATGGGTTTCTTTTTAATCCCACATATATAAGGCCCATACTTGAAATGAAATCATTTAAATCTAACATACTTACAGTGAGATTTGTTAGTTCCCCCTTTTTTCCTTGAAAGTAAGCAAGGTATTAAATTTACTAGCTACAATCCAATTACAAATATAAAAGGCCTTATATAATGAGAGGAGATCCTCCCATAGCTTATTATGAGCATTTTTGGAGATTAGGGTATAAATGTTGGATAAAATCCATTTCTCATTATTGTCTAAATATCTGAAAAGAATAGAAAATTGATCACTATTTTTTCAAAAAAGAACACCTTCAAGATTTTTTGGGTTCCAAAATATTGATAAACCCTTCAAGGCTCCTATGGATATGGAGACTTATACACTTGACTTCCTCCAAACTTTTTCATCACATAAAATTAGGGCATTTTCAAAAAAATTGTTTCTTGAACAACTAAAATGGTTGGGTCAATTGTTTTCTAAGATTATTGAGGGTAATCTAATTTTTGGGGTTGTTTAACACTCTAATATTTCTTTTAAGAATATTCATTTCTTGTCCTTGGTAATTTTGAGGGTTTTTTGAGAACCCTTTGTAATTTCTTTTGTTATTTCAATATTCTGTGTTACCATTTGGGGAAATATGCTTACTGATTTTAAAATGACACCAATATTATCTTTCTTCCTCCCTTTCTTGTTCTTGGAATGTGTAGTAAACCAGTCTTCTTAGATTGATTCTAGGGTTGGTGATTTACTCAAAGATCACTGGCCTTTGTCTTTGGGGGGCTCTCAGAGATAAAAAGGGGAAGTTGGTAAGGTTTCCTCTAAGGGAGGCTTGTATTCATTATTTAAAGTGATAAAAAGTGGAATTTTGTGAGATAAATATTAGGATGCCTCTAAGAAGGTTTCATGTTTGAAAGTTCAGTCCAAGACCAAAGGATGATACAATAGGGGTGATGGGGGTGGGGAATAATAGTGGAAAGTTTAAGGGATTATAAGGGGGAAAGGGGAGGGGGAGATACTCTAGGGGTCTTCTCAAGTGAGTAGGGGGAGTTTAATTTAGGGATACATTTGGTAGGGGTAAGAAAGGGCTCCACCACATGGTCAAAAAGGCCCAATATCCTAGGGAGAGGGGATGCATGGGGATTCCTAGGGGGTTACCACCACCATTTAAACTAGTGGAGGGGGCTTGAATGAGGTGGAATTAATCAAATGGGAACTGGAAAGACCCATTAGTAGAGGGACAAGATCACCTTGAGGATAAGAGGAAATTAACAAATCAAGTAAAATAAAAGAATTTACATAATAAATACCTAATAGAGATCCAAAATGTGGATTTATTGGTAGAGCTTTGGAGACTTGATATTCAAAGGTGGATTAGACTTCTATTCTGATCATGGATGAGATTTGTGGGCCCATGATTGTTTTAGAGTTATGGGCACCTAATTCTTCTTTGGGAAGTCATTCATGTGGATCAAAATGTTGTAATGAGGTAAAATAATATATTTTTTCTCATACATAATCTTTTTCAACCATTCCCCATATTTTGACTTGATTTTGATCTTGTAGAGAAGTAGTTTATCTACCAGTAGGAAGATGTGAACCCATACTACAACCATACTTCAATTAGAAAGGGTGATTAGGTCAATAATAATGGTATGTCCCAATTCTCTATTAATCCCCAATATTAATTCTAGGTGCTAGTATTATAGGGGTGTATTTGGGAGGAGAACCCACATTAGGACATCATCCATCATTATACTACTAGGGTTTAAACCAACTTTCCATCTCCTGATGGAGATACTTGATTTCCCCTTGAACTAAGGACCTTTATAAAGGACCTTAATTAATTCTTATTGTGTTGAGAATTTTATTATAAAAAACCCTCTAGATAAGGTGACTACCTATAAGTGCCCTTTGGGTTTCCATTTTATAATAGATTAACTACAAAAAGAATCAAGGTTTGGTTGAAATCCATTCACCCTAGCCAAAATAGAATTTTCCAATTCCACATTAGGTAGTTCCACTACTAATTTGGGAAAAAATATGCATACATTATTATTTTCAACATCTAGAAAGATCTATAGGTTTGATACTTTGTAGCCCACAAAAATTTTACCTTTTACCCTATCTACCCAAGATAGGGGGTATACTAGAACATGATTCATTTATAACCAGTTTTTTGTTGTTATAGTTAGCTAGAAGCAATAGAATATTTGATTATTTTAGTCCCTTATCCACCATGTATATCCCATTAAGGTCATCATGTGGGGAAGCATTGACTTTTGAATAATAATTATTGCTTATTTTAGTGTGTCATGGCTTTGTGCTAGTGTCCTAAAGGTGTTCTAATTTTCTCACTCAAAAAGAAATTCAAAATGTTGAGGGTATTTAGCCAATTTTCCCCCACCTTCATCACTCTCTATTTAGATCATTTGTATCTCTATATTACAATATTAATATAGTATTTTTCTTAAATTAGGTTAAATGTATGGTTTAGACATGGTACAAAGACTAAAAGATAGAATAATATAATGTAACATGAATAAAAATTGAAATAGATATAATCAACAGTTTATCACATAATAAACATGAAAGTTTCTAGTTAAAAATTAACATAAAAACCCTCATTCATTACTAAAACTTCAGCCAAAAAGCATTTCCACTGCATAAAATATTTGTGCCTCTATCTTTCTTTTTTTTCCCCTTTTCCTCCCACTTGGATTTCCTTTTTGAAAGTTGTTATTCATGTCATGTGTTTGTGCATTGTCATTGATGTCAAGAAGGACAAGTAAGGTGAGATTTGTCTTTCATGTCATATTTTTGAGGTCATTGATGTCAAAGTAAGTGTGAGGTTAAGTGTTGGTTCACAAAAAGGTGGCTATGGTCATTGGTATGAGGTTGATTGTTTGAGCCTACTAGTGTGATCTTTGAGTGATCCAATGGAGTATATCATGAAGAATAGTAAAGCTTGGTGAACTATGTCAGTATAGGCATGAGAGGTTTTATGAAGGTTTTTTGACATGATAATGATTTTTAGAGTACATATAAAATGGTAGGAATATCTTAAAGTGATATGGTACTTAGTAGGTCTATGTGAATGGACTTGTTCTTAAGCATGGATATGGATTGTAGAGGCATAATGGGGGTGATATATATGTTTATGAGATTTAATTTTTTGAATGTAGTGTTATGACATGTGATAATTTTAATTGAGTCAGTCACATGACTCTCAAAGTGAGTCAAAAAGGTATGTTCTTCTTTAGTGGTCTTCTCATGGACTTAGTATTAAGACCCTAGGTGAAATAATGAGGCATCATGATCAGGTTTGGAGTATTTTGAGATCATTTAATCATTTTTTCATGTGTTATATGTTGTTTTAATAGTGATCACAAAGTTTCATATCTTGAGTTGAAGAAGAAATCATGAAAAGTGGATCTTTAGGTCTCTTGTGAGCTAGAATGGAGTGTTACAGACTTAAGAAGAATTTTTTGATTATTTATGGCATGTGTGAATATTTAATGAGAAATTTAATTATTTGGGAGATATTTAAAAGGTTAATATAATTTTTTTCCAAGAACTAGGATTTTTTTTAGGGATAGAGCTATATGAACAAAATGTTAATAATGAAAATTGGCTTAAAACCCTCCTAAAACCCTCATAGAGACTTGATATGGAAAATATTTTTGAAAATGGATCAAAATTTATTGGTTGACCTATTTTTATGATTGGATAATGTATAAAAATATCCTAGGTACCTCTAGGTAGAGTTGGTTTGTCATATGTGGAAGCTATAAGAAAACTCTTATTTCTCATAAATCTGGTACAGAAGGCAAGGTTGATTGAGTAAAAGTTACATAATGGATGGAAATTTATTATTGGGAATTATTTATAATTATTATGTTTGTTTTTATACAAGGCTAAAAACTTCAAATTTTCTAAACTAGTCATGGAAGTTCACCTATCACTAAATAGGCCTAATGAGGAAGACAATGATAAAACTAGGAAGAAGTGAGAATGAGATTAGGGATAATTTGTCATGGATTAGGAATGGATAAAATTGAATGGATTTGTTTTAAAATACCTATAAATCATGTAAATATTGGTTATGTTATTTTGGGGTCATTGAAAATGTTATTCACAAGATGACTTGTCTAGTGAACATGAGACAGTGAAGGTATAAGTTTCAAACATTAGTCTATATATCCCATATTTTACATTATAAATATATATTTGTGTTTCTATATGCTATAAATATATCATAGGATAATACACATGCATATTTATCTCATAAAAGTGACCAAACAGGTGCTGAAAAACATAATCACTATGACTATTTCTCAAGGTAGAATGGCAGTTCTAGGTATGCAAGATGGAGTGAAGAGTTTGAGACTCTATGACATGATTTAATGTATATAGTGAAAATTTTAATTTTTTATATATGTATTTTACCTATATATTATTTATATAAGGTTTAGATTCACTTTAATAGGGTATAATATGGAAGCCAAAATGGCTTATCTAGATGTGTAAGGACTATGGGAGAGAAGCTCAAAAAATTGGACTACAAGACCAATGGTTGACAATAGATATTGTGATATATATATTATATGATGTTATATACATCATAAAGGAACTATTAATATGAGTAATATGTATTTTAAGTGTCCTTAAAGGAGCTAAAAAACATTCTTCATGACTATGTTTTTAGAGCTATAGGCAGTTTTCTATAAGTGAGAATGATGTTCTTAAGTCTTTATGCATAGTGTTAAATAATAAAATTCACATGAATTTGTTATAAAGTTGTAATATGTTAATTTTAACTAATTTTTATTCATGATAAAATCCTATGAATTGGATAAACATCAAAAGTTCTTGACTAGGTTTTGAAGCTAGTGTATAGTTTTAAGTGAGCATTTAAAAGTGATTAGTTTGAGGTATTTTGCCATATATGGTGAAATATGATGGAATAAAGGTTGAAAATAAGGCCATTTATGTATTATAAATTTTATTTATTTATAATTTTATATGTAAAATTTGATTTTATGCTTCAGTTTTGGTTGATAGACTTTTTGGTAGTGAGCATGCCTAATTGTGAGTAGGCCTAATGGTGTGGTTCAAGGAGTGACTTGGACTAATAATTGGTATTAACCTACATGAATGTTATAATGGATATATTTAAGGTGTATTAAATTTTTTAAATCTATGTTTTGAGGATAAATAAGGCTAAGTGTTACGTGTTACTTTGGATAGACTTAATACATTAGGTCTCTAAGTAGGCCTAAAAGAATAAAAATGTCTAAGTGTGTTTGGTTGACCTAATGGTGATGTTATTTTGATATATTATTTTTTTTAACATGTATTAATACATTTTTTTGGTCTAAAATTAATGTATTATAACTTTTTCTGACTAAGAGTGTGAATGATCTAATGATTTGTATAAGTACAAGGCATAATATGCCTATTTGTGTATGTATGAGGAATGAGAGTGAAAGAAAATAAAAGATCACCATAAAGAGAAGAAAGAGGTCATTTAGACCTTCATATGAGATTATATAATCATTAATTAATATCCACTATAATTTTTTAATATTAATATCAAGGTTATATGATCTAATCAGGGCATATGAGGGTTGTTTGAGAGAAGTGGAAGAAGGGTATATTAGATTACTTGAAGAGGTAGTTTGAGAGTGTTGAAGGAGTGATATTTTGTTGATTGAGAGACCATAAAATATGAATTAGATATGTGTTCCTAATGTATGATATTGAATAGAGTAGATAGAGATATGAAAAAGAGGTTACTATCTATTGGTTGAGCAACAAGGTGTTGAGAAGATGATCAAGTTTGTCTTGGCTAAGTTGGTGTTTAGTCAAGAGGGAATGAGAAATAACTTATAGGTTGATGCTTGAAAAATTTTCCTTAAATTTTTTTATTTTGTGTTGATTCACTTATGGGGTTGGTTCCTCCTTGAAATTTGGATCTTTCTAAAGGACTAGTTGAGTTGGTATTTGACTAGTAAGCAGTTGGTGCCTCACTAAATCTTGATCCATTGCTTATAAAACAATAGTCCAAGCTATGTGTTAGTCAGTTTTATCCCCTGTGAGGGTTTACCACATATACATTATATTCATATGTTGATATCTTGATCCATTTTTATATGATTTTTTCTCTATGCACTATTTGATCACTATATTGGTTTGAAAGGTTAATGAATGTTTAGTGGAAAGAAATGATTATTTTAAGACACTGATTCACCCCCCCCCCCCCCCCCCATTCTCAATGGATATAATTATTCAAATAATTGGTATTAGATAAGGTATTTTGGAGAAATATTAACAAATTTAATGTGATCCTAGAGGCACAAGATGGATAAGATTGTGAAGGTGAGTTGAAAGATTAGTTTGTTTATCAGTATGTAGAATAAGAAATCTTGGTGGATGCTTGTTGAGTCTTGTAAGATGTTGCATGAAAATAATGTATTTTCATCAATCTTAGTATAGAAAGAGATAATTTAAAGACAACTAATAAGTCTATTTTTTTCATGATATAGGTCATGGTGAAGGTTTACATAAGAGGACTACATGATGAGACAATGGGAAGATAGGTTGAACTAGTTAATATGTTTGAAAGTATTGATTAAGTCATTAGAGGAATTTAAATGTTGTCTATAAGGTATATCTCATTATGGATGATGGTTCAAGATATTGGTCATATTTATCAAATTAAAATAGACTAAGGTGTGCATGGTAATAGAGGTAACATGTGTGAGATGCTTCAAAGATTTAGGATGCATTTTTTATGTGGTTAGATGTAAAGAGTGTTTACAAGTCATTAGGGTGATATAACATGTTATGAGGTTTGACTAAATGCACTTTTTAGGTTCTAGTATTTCTCATGATCCTTTAGAGAAAGAAAAAGTGACATTCTAACTTAAATGAGACTAGACTATCATTGACTATCTTATGGGTATGAAGAGACTAGTATATTTATACATTACTTATATGTACCTTAAATACCGACTTTATTCAAAGTGTTTCATGGAGGTGTTTTATATAGTGCCAAGATCCTTCCCTAAAATTTTGGTATCTTGATGTGTTATATAGCTCAAGTTATGAGCTTCCAAAGTTGGTCATGTGTGTAGTGACATGCCAAATGTCATCAAATTTATGCTTCAAGAAATAGTCATTAGGATTTCAAAAATATAACCATTAGGGTTTGAATTCAGATGATTGTGAATGATTTTTTAGGACATGAGAGCATTATTTTTCCTATATAATCCATGGAAGATGTCAAAACATGTTAGTGTAAAAATAAAAGATGAAGAGACTTCATTTATATTATCCTCATAGTGATTTGGAGACTTAGATGTATATATAGGTACATTTATTAAAGGTCAAAGTCATAGTTTGTTGACTATGTTGTTTCTTAGAGAACCTAGGATGACCAAAATGGATTTAGAACCTCTCTATTGATATTGAATTGGTGTTATGAGTGTTGGATGATGTTGTTACCTCATTATAGTCATACTCCATACATTGAAGAAGTTTTTAATGTATACCTTTGTGTAATAAAAACTCAATGAAAGAGGACTATGCTTAAGGTTTGTATTTTTGGTAGACATGAGTGACTTGATGAGTGGTGTGGAGCTTTTAGTCACTTTGGATGGATGATCAAAGTACCTGGATGTGTTCTTAAGGTATTAAATCTTCTTTTTGTGATTTTAAATGGTTAGATTGTTCCTAGTTATTGAGAACTAGCTTAAAGACATTATTAATATGGGTATGAGGGTTTCAAGTCTTATTATGTCTATAAGCCTTAATGTGAATGTTCATGATGCAAATGGATCTTATTTGACCTATATATATTAGTGGAGTGTTAGATGAATTTTTCTAATGTTTCCTATAGTAGTTTTCATGTTTGTAATGTTTATTTGAGTGCAAAGTGATGTCTAAGTAGATAGGACATAACACATAATGAAAAAAATTAAAGATTGGTCTATAAGACCAATGATTTTAAAGGTAGAAAGTGTTGATCATGTGACCCATGATCTAGATTTGGTTTTAATATTGAGATTACAAGTTGGTTGTGCCCTAAATACCTTTTTGACCATGTATTTTCATGAAGATGCTATGAAGTGATCTGAGCCATGATGGATTGAGAATATTGAAGAAAATTATATATGGTCAAAAGGGGAGCTTGTTATTTATATGATTAGTCAGGTTCAAGGATTAGTGAACCATGTTTGGATGATATTTTGAGAGTGTATATGACCCTTTATCATTAATTTCAAATGGGGAGAAAGTTTTTAATGGTAAAATCTCTTATGGGAGAAATTATTTGATGAAACTATACAATTTGAGAAATAAGCAGCTTGATGAGAATAGTGTATTTTGAAAAGGACTAGTTCATTTGTATTTTTACATAAATGTGGTTTACCATCAATGATAGAGGGGGAGATTAATGAAATTTGTCATTGATGTCATGTGTTTGTGTAATATCATTAATGTTAAGAAGGATCAGTAAGGTGAGAGTTGTCTTTGATGTCATATGCATTAGTTCATTAATGTCAAAGGAAGTGTGAGGTGAAGTGTTGGTTCACAATAAGGTGTCTATGGTCATTAGTATGAGGTTGATTGTTTGATCTCGTTAGTATGATATTTGAGTGATCTAATGAAGTGTCTCATGAATCATAGTGAATCTTGGGTAACTATGTCAGTACAAGCATGAGAGAGTGTATAAAGGTGGTTTGACATGAGAATGAGTCTTAGATTGCATATATAGTGGTAGGAAGATCTCAAAGTGGTATGGTGCCTAGTAGGTATGTGTGAATGGATTTATTCTTAAGTATGGATATGGATTGTAGAGGCATTATGGTGGTGATATATATGTGTATGAGATTGAAGTTATGAAATTTAATGTTAGAACATGTGAGAAAGGTGATTGTGTTAGTCACATGACTCTCAAAGTGAGCCAAAGAGGTATGTTCTTCTTTAGTGGTCATCTCATGGACTTAGTCTTAAGACCCTAGGTGGTATAATGAGGTATCATGATCAGTTTTGGAGGATTTTTAGATCATGTAAGCATGGTATAAGGTGTAATAGGTTTTTTTAAGAGTTCTCATGATGTTTTAGATCTTGAGTTGAAGAAGAAAACATGAAAAGTGCATCTTTAGGTCTATCATGTGCTAGAATGGAGTGTTCCAGACTTGAGAAGGACTTTTTGATGCTTGTTGGCATGTGTGACTATTTAATGGGAAGATAATATATTGGGAATAGATTTAAATGGGTCTTAGAAATATTTTCCAATCATGAAGAGCTAGTTTAAAGGACAAAGCTATATGAACAAATGTTAAGAATGAAAATTGGTCTAAAACCCTTCTAAAACCCTCATAGTGACCTGATATGGAAGATATTTTTTGAAATGTATTATCATGGATTGTTTGACCTCATTTTATGATTTTATAATATATTGGAATCTCCTAGGTACCTCCATGTTGCATTGGTCTTACAGATGAGTGAGTGGAAGCTATAGGAAAACTCTTAATTATCATAAATTTGGTATAGTAGGTAGGGTTGACTAAGTCAAAGTTGCATTATGGATGGATTTTTAAGATTGAGGACTATTTCTCATTCCTATGGTGTTGTATAATCAGGTTAATAACTTCAAAATTTCTAAACTGGTCATGGAAGTTGATGTATCACTTAATAGGCCTAATGAGGAAGACTGTGAGAAAACTAGGTAGAAGTGAGAATCAGATTAGGGATAATTTGTCATGGATTAGTAATGGATCCAATAACATGGGTGTTTTTTTAAATACCTATAACACATGTAAATATTGGTTATATTTTTTAGGGGTCATTGAAAATGGTGTTCATAAGATGACCTATATAGTGAAGATGAGATAATGAAGGTGTATGTTTCAAAGATTATTCTATGTATCCTATATTTTCCATTTTAAATTTATATATTTTTATTTTAAATTTTATAAATATCTCATAGGATCATAAAAAATTATCATTATTTCATTAAGTTTACCATACAGGTGCTGAAAAACATAATCACTTTGACTGGTTCTCAAGGCAGAATGGTAGTTCTAGGTTTGCAAGATGAAGTGAAGAGTTTGAGACTCTATGATACGATTTAATGTATATATTTTACATGTTTATGTTTTTTTGGATTTATATGATTTATAAATTATTTATATAAGGTTTATATTGACTTTAAGAGCTTATAATATGGAAGCCAAAATGGCTTATCTAGCTGTGTAAGGATTGTGGGAGAGAAGCTCAACAAATTGGTCTGCAAGACCAATGGTTGACACTATATATTGTTATATATATTTTTTATGATTTTATATGGGTCATAAATTAAATAATTATATGAATTAAATGCATTTTAAGTGTCCTTATAAGATCTAAAGACAAAATTATTCATAACTATGTTTTTGGAGCTATAGACAATTTTTTGTATTTAAGTGAAAATGATTTTCTTAATTATTTATGAATGGTTTTGAAGAATAAAATTAAAATTAAGTTTTTATATATGACTCATATGTTTTTTTAATTAATTTTTATTCATTATAAACTCATATTATGGGGATAAAGGTCAAAGGTTCTTGACGGGGTTTTGAACACTTTGTGTAGTTTTGAGTGGGCATTTGAAAGTGATCAATTTGTGGTCATTTGCCCTATATGGTGAAATATAATGGACTTGGGGTTGAAAATAATTTAATTTAGGTAATATAGATGTTATTTACTGATATTTTAATATGGACAAGTGATTGTATACTTCAGTTTTAGTTGATAGACTTTCTGGTAGTTAGGAGGCTTAATTATGAGTAGTCTTAATGGTGTGGTTCAAGGAGTGAATTGGAGTAAAAAGTGGTATGAACCTAAATTTATGTTATCAAGGGTATATTTTAGGTTTATTTTAAGTTTTTAATGTATGTTTTTATGATCAGTAAGTTTCAAGAAGGATACGTATTATGTGTTACTTGTGATAGACTTAATGCATTAGGTCTCTAAGTAGGCTTAAAAGATGAAAGAGGTATAAGTGAGTTTGGCCGACCTAATGGTGATGTTATTTTTATTAAATCATGTGTTTAATGTTCCATAATAATTTTTTGGGTTTAAAACTAATGTAATATTACTTTGTATGATCGAGAGTGTAAATGATCTAATGATTGGTATAAGTACAAGGCATAATAAGCCTATTTGTGTATGTATGAGGAATGAGAGTGAAAGTGAATAAAATAAAACCTTTAGGAGAATAAGGAGGTCCTGTAGACTTTTAGAGGGGATTATAGGATCATTAATGAATATATAATATAATTTTTTTAATATTAATACCAAGGTCATATGATCTAATTAAGCCATATGAGGGTTATTTGATCAAAGTAGAAGGGTAGATTTGTTTGATTAAGGAAGAAATTTGATAGTGGTTAACGAGTGATATTGTGTTTATTGAGAGAAAATTATATCTAAATTATAGATGTGTTCCTCATGTATGATATTGGATAGATCAGATAGAGAGATGAAGAAGAGGTTCCCATATGTTGGTTGAACAACTAGGTGTTGTGAAGGTGATCAAGTTTGTCTAAGCTAAGTTGGTACTTAGTCAAGATGGAGTGGGAGATACCTTATAGGTAAATGCTTGTATAAATTTAATTAAATTGTATGATTTTGTGTTGATTCACTCAGTGCATTTGTGCCTCCTTTCAAGTTAGAGCTTGTTAAAGGACTAGTTGAGTTGAAGCTTGACTAGTAAGGGGTTGGTGATCCTTCTATGGTTGGTGCCTCACTACATCTTGATATAGTTATTATAGGATAGTATTAAAATATATGTGTTATTGGATTTTATCCCCCATGAGGTTTTCAAACATATCTCTTTTGTTCATGTGTTGATAACTTGCTTGATGTTTATTTGATTATGTTTTTATGTACTACTTGATCACTATATTGGTTTGAAAGTTTGATTAATGTTAAGTGGAAAGAAATGATTATTTTAAGACATTGATTCACCCACCATCTCATTGGCTATGATTCCAATAATTTTTATTAGAGTAGATCTTTTGGATAAAGCTTAACATCTTGAAGGTGATCTTAGAAGCACATGATGGTTAAGCTTGTGAAGGTGAGTTGCAAGATTAGTTTATTTATCAGATTATGGAATAAGAAATATTTGTGTATGATTGTTAAGTCTTAGAATATGTTCCATGAAAATAAGGTGTTTTCATTAGTCTTAGTATAGAAAGAAAAAATTTAAAGGCAATAATAAGTCTAGTTGTTTGCATGATCTAGGTCATGGTTAAGGTTTGGATAAGAGAACTACATGATGAGACAATGTGAAGATAGGTTGAAGTAGTTAATATGTTTTAAGGTATTGATGAACTCATCAGAGGAATTTCAAGGTGGACTGTAAGGTATATCTTAGTATTGATGATGGTTCAATACATTGGTTAGATTTTTCAAATTCAAATGGACTAAAGTGTGAATGGTGATAGGGGAGAATATGTGAGGTTCTTTAGAGACTTAGAAAGCTTGTTTTGATGTGGTTAGATAAAAAGAGTGTTTTTAGGTCATTGAGGTGATAGAGGATATTATGAGGGTTCCCTAGATGCATTTTTGAGGTTCTAGTGTTTCTCATGATCTTTTAGAGAGATAAAAAGTGTCATTCTAGATTAAGAGAAACCAGACCATTATTGAACATCTTATAGGTATGAAGAGACCAGTTGGTTTGTGAATTTATTATATGTACCTATAAATTCAACTACAGTCAAAGGGTTTCATGGAGTTATTTTTTATAGTGCCAAGATCCTTCCTTGTATGTTTGGTATTTTGATGTATTCTCTAGATCAAGCTATGAGCTTCCAAAGTTGGTCTTATGTGTAATGACATGACAGAGGTCATAAAATTTATGCTTTGGTAAATAATTGTTGGGATTTAAAAAATATAATCATGGGGGTTTGAATTCAAATGATTGTGCATGCATTTTTGGGACTCGAGAGCATTCTTTTGCCTATAGAAGCCATGGAAGAGGTCAAAACATATTGGTTTAAAAATTGAAGATGAAGTATACTTCCTATAGATTATCCTCAAAGTGATTTAGAGACTTGGATACCCATATATGTGCATTTATTTTAGGTCAAATTTAGAGTTTTTTTACTATGTTATTTCTTCAAAAACTAGAGATGACTAAAATGGATTTAGAACCTCTATATTGATCTTGAATTGGTTTTTGAGTGTTCGATGGTGTTTTTACCTCATTGCAATATTGATTGATACATTGAGGAATTTTTGAAATTATGCATTTGTGTAAGAAAATCTCAATAAAAGAGGACTATGCTCAAGGTTTGTATTTTTAGAAAACATGAGTGACTTGATGAGTGGTGTGGAGATTTTGGTCACTTTGTATGGATGATCAAAGTGCTTGGATGTGTTTTTAAGGTCTTAAAGCTTCTATTAGTGCTTTTAAATGGTTATATTGACCCTAGTTGTGAATAACTAGGTTAAAGACATGATGAACAAGGTATGAGGGTTTTAAGGATTCTTGTGTTTATAATACTTAATGTTAATGTTCATGATTCAATATTATTTGACCTATAGAGATAAGTGGATTGTTAGATGTATTTTTTGCAATCCTTCTTATATTAGTTATCATGTTTACAATGCTTATTTGAGTGAAAAGTGATGTCTAAGTAACAAACATAGAGTAAGTGATGTGAGAGTTAAATATTTGCCTATAATACCAATGCCTTTGAAGGTAAAAACTGTTGATCATGTGATCCATGAACTAGATTTCATTATAAGAATGAGATTAAAGGTTGGTTGTACCTTGAATACCTATTTGACCATGTGTTTCCATGAAGATGCTATGAAGTGATCTGAGCCATGATGGATTGAGAATCTTGAAGAAAAGTATGTATGGACAAAGGGGGAGATTATTGGTTCTATAATTAGTCAGGTCTAAGGATTAGTGGACTATGTGTGGATGATCTTGTGAGAGTGTATATGACCCTTTTTCATTAATGTCAAAGGAGGAGAAAGTTCTTGATGGTCAAAGTTCCTATGGGAGAAAGTTATTGATGAGACTATTCAATTTGAAAAAGAAGTAGCTTGCTGAGAGTAGTGTAGTTTGAGAAAGATTAGTTCATTTGTGGTTTTCCATCAATGTGGTTTGTCATTAATGACAAAGGGGGAGATTATTGAAAGTTGTCATTGATGTCATGTGTTTATGCAATATCATTGATTTCAAGAAGGATTAGTAAGGTGAGAGTTGTCTTTGATGTCATATGTATAAGGTCATTGATTTCAAAGGAAGTGTGAGGCCAAGTTTTGGTTCACAAGAAGGTGGCTATGTCCATTGGTATGAGTTTGATTGTTTGAGCCTACTAGTGTGATATTTGAGTGAACCAATGGAGGGTTTCATGAAACATAGTAAAGCTTGGTGAACTATGTTATTATAGGTATGAGCGAGTGTATAAAGGTTTTTTGAAATGATAATGAGTCTTAGAGTTCATCTATAATGGTAGGAAGATCTCAAAGTGCTATGGTGCCTAGTAGGTTTGTGTCAATAGACTTGTTCTTAAGCATGGATATGGATTATAGAGGCATGATGATGGTGATATGTATGCATTTGAGATTTAATTTGTGTAATTTAGTGTTATAAAATGTGATAAATGTGATTGAGTCAGTCACATGACTCTCAAAATGAGCCAAAGAGGTATGTTCTTCTTTAGTGGTCTTCTCATGGACTTCATCGTAAGACCCTAGGTGGTAGAATGAGGTTTCATGATCAATTTTGGAGGCTTTTGAGATCATGTAACCATGGTTTTATGTGTGAGAGGATATTTTAAGATTTATAATGAATATTTAGGTCTTGAGTTGAATTAAAAAGCATGAAAAATAGATCTTTAGGTCTCTCATGTGTTAGAATGGAGTGTTGCAGACCCGAGAAGGACTTTTTGATGTTCATAAGCATGTGTGAATATTGAATGGGAAGATAATATATTGGTTAGATATTTAAAATGGTCATATAAATGTTTTCCAATCATTATGATTTTGGTTTTAGGGACAAAATTATATCAACAAATGTTAAGAATGAAAACCTCCTAAAACCCTCCCAAAACCCTCATAGTAACCCGATATGGAAGATATTTTTGGAAATGGTTCAAATTTGATTGTTTTACCTATTTTTATGATTTAATAATGTATAGGAATCTCCCAAGTAGCTTTATGTGTCATTTTTCTTTCAAATGAGTGAGTGGAAGCTATATTAAAACTCTTGTTTCTCATATATCTAGTATAAAAAGTATGGTTGACTAAGTCAAAATTGAAAAATGGATGGAGGATAAATATTAAGACTTATTTATAATGAATATGGTGGTTTTTTATTATGTTAAAAACTTAAAAATTACTAATCCATTCATGTAAGTTGACTTATCATTAAATAGGCCTAATGAGGAAGACAATGAGAAAACTAGGCAAAAGTGAGATTGAGATTAGGGATAAGTTGTCATGGATTAGGAATGGAAAAAATTACATGGGGTAGTTTTTAACTACATATAACACATTTACATAATTGTTACATGATTTAGAGGTCATTGAAAATGTTGTTCACAAGATGACCTAGCTAGTGAAGGTGTAAGTTTCAGATATTAGTCTATATATCCAATATTTTCCATTATAAATCTATATATTTATGTTTGGATATGTTATA
The DNA here is from genome assembly GCA_037957365.1 of Torreya grandis. Taxonomy (NCBI): domain Eukaryota; kingdom Viridiplantae; phylum Streptophyta; class Pinopsida; order Cupressales; family Taxaceae; genus Torreya; species Torreya grandis. The sequence continues at coordinate 92,475 of JARHVA010006237.1, read as the reverse complement.
AATATCTAATAGGATCATAAAAATCAATTAATAGTTCATAAAAGTGACCATAAAATTTCTCAAAAACATAATCACTATGACTGGTTCTCAAGGCAGAATGGTAATTTTGGGTATGCAAGATGGAGTGAAGATTTTGAGACTCTATGATAGTATTTAATGCATATAGTGCACATTTTGATATTTTTTTGGATTTATATGACATATAAATTATCTATTTAATTTTTATATTCACTTTAATATGTTATAATATGGAATCCAAAATGGCTTTTCTAGCTATGTAAGGATTATGAAAGAGAAGCTCAACAGATTGGTCTACAAGACCAATGGTTGACACTATATATCATTATATATCTATTGGAGTATGATATATATGTAAAAAATAACTATTAATATGAATTATATTCCTTGGAAGTGTCCTTATAAGAGATAAAGACAACATTCTTCATGATTATGTTTTTAGAACTACATGCAGTTTTCTGTAAGTGAGAATGATGTTCTTAAGTGATTATGAATTGTGTTGAAGAATACAATACACATGAATTTGTTATATATGTATCATAGGATAATTTTAATTCATTTATATTCATGATAAACTCCTATAAATGGGAGAAAGGTCAAAGGTTCTGTACTAGGTTTTGAGGCCTATTTGTAGTTCTGAGTGAGCATTTGAAAGTGATTAGTCTAAGGTCTTTTACCCTATATGGCGAGTGATAATGGACTTGGGGTTAAAACTAAGGTAATTTATGTACTATAAATTTTATTTATTTATATTTTTATATGGAAACATAGAGTTTATTCTTCATTTTTATCGACAAACTTTTTGGTAGTGAGGAGGCCTAATTGTGAGTAGGCCTAATGGTGTGGTTCAAAGAGTGAATTGGAATAATAGGTGTTATGTACCTAAATTAATTTGATAAAGAGTATATTTTAGGTTTATTTTAATTTTTTAATACATGTTTTGATTCTCAATAATTTTAAGTGTTACATGTTGCTTGGGATAGATTTAATGCATTAGGTCTCTAAGTAGGTCTAAAAGAAAGAAAGAGGTCTAAGTGAGTTTGTCCAACCTAATATTAATGTTATTTTGATTTATTATGATGTGTAACATTTCATAAGACATGTTTTGTGTCTGACCCTAATTTATTAGTACTTTTTCTGACTAAGAGTGTGAATAATATAATGATTGGTATAAGTGCAAGGTATAATTGGCCTATTTGTGTATGTATGAGGAATGTGAGTGAAAGTGAATAAAATATCACGTTTAGGACCATAATTAGGTCATTTATAAATTCATATGGGAGTATAGGATTATTCATTAATATCCAATATAATTTATGAATATGAATATCAAGGTCATATAATCTAATCAAGCCATATGAGGGTTGTTTGAGTGAAGTGGAAGAAGGGAAGATTTACTTGCTTGAAGAGGCAATTTGAGAGTGTTGAAAGAGTGATACTGTGTTGATTGAGATACCATCAAATATACATCAGATATGTGTTCCTAATGTATGATAGTGGATAGACCAGATAGAGAGATGAAGAAGAGGTTACCATCTGTTGGTTGAGAAACAAAGTTTATAAAGGTTATCAAGTTTGTCTTGGATGAGTTGGTGATTAATCAAGAGGGAGTGGGAGTTAGCTTGTAGGTTGATGATTATATAAGTTTCCTTGAATTTGTTGATCTATTTTTGAGTCACTTAGGGTGTTATTTCCTCCTTTAAAGTTGGATCTTGCTAAAAGACTAGTTGAGTTGGTGCTTGACTAGTAAGGGGTTATGGCTCCTTGTGGGGTTGGTTCCTCACTAATTGTTGATCCATTTATTATAGGATAGTAGTTAAATATATGAATCAATGGGTTTTATCCCCCATTAGGGTTTACCACATATCTTGTGTGTTCATGTGTTGATATTTTTCTTCATGTTTATGTGATTGCTTCTATATGTACTGCTTGATCACTACATTGGTTTGACAGGTTAATGAATGTTAAGTGGAAAGAAATGATTGTTTTAAGACACTGATTCTCCCCCCCCTCTAAATTTATATGCTTACAACATTATTTTTATATTTTATTTAAGAATTTTGGTCTTCCTAAACATTTTAAGTATTTTTTTTATTTTTATTCCAAAATATTAAGACCACTTCTTAAAGCTAGAAGATAACTTACTCACCTATAGAATTTTTTTTTTTTCATATTCCATTTTTTTTCTTGATTCATATTTCTCTCATATTAGGTCTACCTTTTTTTTTCACCTCAACATAAAATTTCATCTTATATCTTCTAGTATTTTTGTAGCTAAAATTCTATTCTAAGATGGGAAATTTAACTTCCATACATTGAGGTGTACTTGGGACCCTTTCCTTGTCCACAATGATTTCTCCCTCCTTAAGAGTTGATCCTCATTCCAAAATTTTTCCTCCCATGTGGTATTATTTATCTTATATATTTATTTCATCCAAATTGGTTCTTTATTTTTTGGTTATTACTTTTGAGCTTTCCTCTTTTAGTCTATAGAGGATCAAATTTATTTCTATAGTGACATTGTTAATTGGAGAAAGGGTGAGGTCCTTGGATATTCCCCCATCTTGTTCCTAATTAATATATTTATTAAATACTTAAATGTGTTACACTAAATCTATATTATTATCTTCTAATTTTTTCCATCTCCACCATTATGGGAAATGACTACATCATATTTTTTTCTCCAAATTTACTCCTCTTTTTTTTATTAGGGAAATAGTTGAGTACATGGCCCAAATTTTTACAATTGTAAAATATTTTTTTAGATATTCCATACTTTATTTCATGGGTCTGAAATACATATTTAGATATTAGTTTAATTTTTTGAGGTAGAGTTATGTCTTGGGTAACATTAAAAATAATATAGCATATATTAGTATCATTTTTTTTAGTTATAATGTTAATAAATATTGGTTAGTCTATACCCTTTGTTATTTCTAACATAGTTTTTTCTTCCAAAATTTATGGAAGATGATTTAAAATACTACCCAAAGAGGAATCTATTTGAATAACTCCTTGAGTGAGTTAAATATTGGGTCTCTACTTCTTGAGGACCATATTGGCCATTTTTTTAAAAACCATGGGTCACTAAGAAGAAAATGGAACAATATTCATGGTTTAAATAGGAAAAAAAGAAAAATACGTTATCCTTGATAGAGATATACATGTGACCTTTTAGATTCCACTTCTTTTTTTATGATTCTCTAACCACTTATATATTAGGTTGGTTTCCCATGAACTTTAAAATAATGGGTTTTCTATCCTAAGACTATATTTCTCAATTATATTATTAGGGATACATAAGAATATATTGTTGTCCTCAATATAAGGATTAATATCTTGAAACTCATGAGCTAATAATGTAAGTTTTGACTTATAGACAATCCTTTTTACCTAGGTTCCGTAGTATCACTCAATATTTTCCCTCGAATCTTGTGGGTCCCCTAAATGTGTTTACTTTTCTATTACATTGTAATCTTTAACTAATTTTGATGCATCATGTTCATCTTATTACCTTTCATCTTATTCCTTTCCCATTATTTTTCTCCCAAGACCATTTTAAAAATTTCTCTTCTATAGTAATATTAATATTTGATAATATATTATATTATATAGGATATATATATATATATATATATCAATAAATATACTAATACTATATTATTGTGTTTATATATAATAATAAGAATTTATATATATTTAATATTATGGAAATATAAAATTAGATTAACATTATCATTAATTGTGATCAATTGTGTTAAAATTTAATAAAATTATTATATATAAATAATCAATAGTATATATACCATTATAATACTATTATATATTATTATTTTGATAAAATGTAAACTATTGAATGTAAATGGTCACAAAATCTTTTTATAATGAAAGCCAAAGATAAGGAATGACAAAAATAACAAGAAAAATAGACAAGAAACATGTGAAATCTTAAACCACATGGGATTTATTACATAAAAACATCAGAGAAAGAAACACTAATGATCAATGAACATTCATAAAAAATCTAAAATCCTAGAAGAATAAAACTAGTGGTTTTTAAGGTCACAAAGTCTCTCAACCACTTCCCTTTCATTATGAAAATATTGAATATGATCTTCAAAATAAGATTATTTATATCTCTCTATCTCCTCTTCATGTTGCCTATTCATGCCTTTGGTCCTCTTACTAAGTCCTTCCAACATATCATTATCCTTTTTATTCCTAATATTATCTTGGAGGGTTTTAAAAATTTGGATGTAGTTCCTAATTATAAATTTCCTTATGGATATCACCTATTCACCTATTTAATGGTCTTCACTTCCCCCTCCACTTTCTCTAACATTTTTCAATTTTCTCCATATCTTATTTTATTGCATAAAAGTATTTTAATAACTCCCACTGGGCTATATATTTTACATAATCCATTTTGTCTTAAAATAATGTTATTTCATTTCTTTAATATTTTCTTCAGTTTTTTATTTTAAATACAAATACACTTCATGATGCCCATTTGAATCATTAGGGAACTCTCTATTTTTTTATTCTCTTTGTTTGGTCATCTATCCTCCTCTTATTATTATCCTATTTAGGAATTAGTTTGAATTCCATAGACTCTTATCTATCAACATATAATTATAGTTCATCAAAATATGGCATCAATGCAGTTAGTCTAAACCTCCACATCAGTAGAGGCATTGGTTAGAGGGTTTTAATACAACACCTTTCCACCAGGGAACTATTGACCAAATTTGACCCCAAGTCAAATTGGGTCAAACCATACCATTTTAATATTTTGAATAATGTTTCATGTGTCTTATTTGGATTAGTATTTCTCTATATTTCTCACTTGTCCTTCTTCTACTCCTTATTGAAGCCCATCTTCCTTGTATTGGGCTAGTCAACCAAAGTCAACCTTGGTCAAACCTAGTCAAACATGGTCTCCATTTATCTTTAAATTTTCATAATGTTTTAATCTAGGTGTTATAATGTGTTTTAAATTCATTAATTTTTCACTCACCATGATTCATATGTAAAAAGGGGTATTTGGCCACTTTTCTAGCTCAATTAATGACTTATATAGATGGTGGAATTAAAATGTTTGTCACAAAAGTCAATATAAATTAGAGGGCCAAATTATACCAATATATATCATAGGTTAGTTAAATAATCATTTATGATTAGTAAATATAGTTTCTCCTTGATTTTAGGGGCTTTTGGGCACTTGTATAGACTTCTTGAGTCCACCATCAGCTAAAAGCATGGATGGAGTGATTATTCACCTCCCAAAATGAATTTAAATGATTTTAATGTTGATATTTCATCAAAAATTCCATCTTCAACTTCTTTTCCTCTATTTTCTCTTAGCAAGCCAAGAAAGGCCATTTTTAAGTGCTTGGTGTGGACCATACATATGGAGTTGGGAAGAATGGTCTTGATGGGTGAAAAATATCTGAGTGTACTTCAATTTCATGAAAATATTTTTTATATTTGTGTCTCCTCATTTATAGATCATTGCTAACACTCTACGTAGCTTTTTATGCACCTCAATCCATGAAGGGGTCATTGTTTGCAATTATCTTAGATTTTATTATTTTAGTTTTATGGATTTATTTATTTTATGTGTTTTTCCATTATTTACAATACATTTACATGTTTCTCTTGGTCTTGGAAATCTCAAGTTCCTAAGGAAGCCTTTTCTAAGCTTATGCATGCTTGCAATTGCTCTTTTTCACACTTGCAGTCATCTCAAGGGCCTTGAATGGAGGTTTTCCATGTTGAAGAGAGTGTTTTGAGTTTTATTGGAAATGTTTATTGATGGGTTTATTCCTTGAAAGGTTTAAAATTAGTTTTGAGGTGCTTGGAAGGCTTTTCCTTGCTATTTCATGTTTTCCTTATATATCACAGTCAAAAAACTTCATCTACAAAAGTTTGATGTCATCACTGATAAAAGGTGGAAGGTCTGATATGGCCTTAAATATATTGGGACTAATAAAATGCATTTAAGTTTTTGTTGAAGGCATATAAGTGTTACAAACTCACACACTTTGAATATGGTCTTAGTTTTGCATGTATATGGAGAAATAAACATCTATAAGTGGTAACACAGAATGCAAATGTGTTTTCTAGAGGTGTTTTAATAGTTGATCAACTCCATTTGAGTAATATTTATATATAAAGTTACAAATAGACCTCTTTATGGTGTCATCTTAACAAGAGAAGTGTCAAAATAATGAATGGAAGGTTTGACTGAGTTTTAGGCTTATTGTTCCTAAAACCACAAAATAAATGCCCAAGAGGTTTTGGTGCCCCCCCCCAAAGTGAATTTTCAAAGGTTTTGGAGTCCTAAAATTTTACATACTTATATTCCATACCACATAAAATTCTCATGGCAATTTTTAGGGTTAAAATGTGAGTGAAGGATGAACAATTGGAGTCCAAAATTGCCCAAGAAGCCACTAGATTTTGACAGTGAAACCTCTAAGATTTTGAAATAAATTTCATCTCCTACTTAATTTTAAGGGTCATAAACTATGAAAAAGAAGGGGGAATAACTAAAAATGATAAAAAATACACTCCTGAGCCAATATGTTAGAGAAAAGGTGGTGTGTTTATTTTGACTCCTAAACGCTTTCCCTCTGTCCATACACAGGCTTGGGAGTGAACATCTACAGTAAGGGTTTCAACCAGTGATGTGGAAGGTTGAGGCTTTGACCTTATAATAATACTTTAAGGTGAACAATAGGTGAAAGGTGGTTTTTTTATTTTAATACTTTCATGTATAATTAATACATCACTAAGTTAGTTCCAAAGATCACCATGACACCTACAGACCTATACAGACTGAGACAGTGAACAAAATAACAGTGAGATCTAGGTGATAAGATGGTGTTGTCTTGATGAATCCTAGGTGAAATAAAATAATTAATGGTTTTTTTATCCGAATATATTAAATTAAGATTTATTCACATTTTAAACAAGCTTATAAAGGCTCATGAGCACCTACAACTAACTAGATGGCTGAGTTGGCAGTTAGCGAAGTATCTGGGTGTCTAAGTTCTCATATCCAAGAGTAGTAGGTGAAGGTTTTAAAAAATTTATATTATTTCATAAATATTATATCCACTATTTTAATGCCTCCCATAACCACACACACCCTCAGAGGAACCATCAAGAGTGAAAACATAGTCATCATATCACCCCTATAGATAGTGCTTTCTTATAAGTATGTCTTAGCTTTTTGAGGGAATTGGAAGGTCTATCCTTGGATTTAGAAGCTAAAATATGGTAAAAATAATCCTTGTGACCCATCAGACACTCTCAAATATTTATATTTGATGAGAAGGCAAGATAAAACCTTTCTATTTTGTCTCAAATGAGGGGCAATTTTCTCATGCATGAAGAGATAGTTTTGAGGAAAATGATGAAATGATAATCCAAAAGTTAAGAAATTAATGAAATATGATTATTTGAAAATAAAATATCCATGGTGATCTAATAAATATTTATAGAATCTTTTAAATCAAATAGTGTATCATATACTACAAGGGATATAGTCACCATGGCAAAAAATGGTAGGCAAATGGCTTGGTAAGGATGGTCACTTCCAATTATAACCTATTCCAAGAATAAAAATATTTTTATTCATGATAGGAGAGGTTTTCTAGATGTTTATAATCTATATATGTAAATAAACCATCAAAGGGGTCAGTTTGAGGTTTTAGTTGTAGGCAAACCCATTGGCAAGGTCTAAACCTATTTCCAAAAGGGTGGTCATCTTCACTTCCAGCTCTTGATGATCTATTTTGATAATTGAATATTTTTTTAGGGACATTAAAATATGTGTGAGAATATTAATATTATATATAAACTATTCAATAATCCGTTTTTGGCTTATAGTACACTTAAACCTCACAAAATGTGTAGAAAAGACATGGATGACCAACTTTAAATGCTTGGAACTCTCATCAACATTTTCATGGGACCTCAAGGTATTTTGAGATGATTAATATAGTACCTAATAATCCATTAGTGGTATTTTTCAATAGTTCCAACATCTATTCTTTATGAACAAATGTTATGACCTAAAACCACTAAAAACCCTTATAAACCCTTTTTGTGACCTGATGGAAGAAATGAGGCTCAAAATGAATCCAAATGAATGAGTTTGACCCTAAGTGTTAAATATAATTTGCTTAAAAATTCATGAGATTTAGAGACATGGAGATAGATTGTACAAAATCCATACAGGTCAAGCAAGAAGCAATTTTATTTGACATTTTATTATGTTTAAGAGGTCTTAAAGATGATCATGGGATGTAAGTCATTTGGGAGGGTATCTTCAAAATTGATCCAACTCCCTAAACCATTTAAAAATCTTGGGAATACTAAAATGTGTCCTTGTTATGCCTTTCACTTTAGCTAGTCTCCAAAGTGATATAGTGAAAAGAGTGGTAGCTTGAATTTGGAGAATTTTTAAGATGTGTTTGATGATTCCAAATGTATGAAATGTCCTACCATGTGTCATGGTACCTATGGTATGGATTATTTATGGAAGATAAGGAAATTCTAGTGCTGATTTTCAAGAAAGGCCTATTTGAGAGTACTCATGGTGGCAGATGATGATTGTACTTGTGTAAGAGAATATATTTGAGAGTAATCATGGTGGTAGATAATGATTCTATTAGTGTAAGAGAATATCCATGATTAGGAAAACTCCTAATGTTTTTAGAGGCCTCTTTGTATCTTCCTCTCCTTAGTGTACATGAGACACTTGTCCCTAATCTATTTTGAAATACACAAGGAAGTCCATGATGAAAGCAATTTTCTAAGGGAGAGTGATTGAGGAGTTTTAACACCACATGTGAGGAATATACCCAATTTGGAATGGACACATGTTCACATCAGTTCTTGATCTCTATTCCACCTCATTTCCATGCATTGTAACTAATTTTCACATTTGGACATTTGTCCTTGTGCCTCTTGATCTTCTCTTTTCTCTCTCTTCTTCCATGATCTATAAATGTTAGCCATTTTGGCTATTAAAAGGAGACCACACCTAGTATGGTGAAGCCCTACTGGTTAGATATTTTACTTTTACTTTGAAATAAAATACGTAAACTAGTTTTGATCATAAAAATATCTTATCTATGTTTGTTATTAGATGTATAGTGAGAAGCCAAGTGATCGACATTAATCCATGCTTTCTCTCAATCCTTCTATGTATAATGTAAGTTTTTTCATTCTAACAGGTCATATGAAGTGTTTTTAAGTACATGAGTCCATTTTTAACTATAAAATTAACCTTAGAGTCTAAAACTAGCCTTTATTTCACTCATGTTGAGTAGTCTTTCATGTATTCCACCTTCATACTTGAAATGACAATGTTAGAGTGCTCTAAGAGATAGAAGCTAGTTTTGTGAGTCTTGTTTCGTAGTGTATTGGTATGGTGATATTATGGATATATTCATTGTGTATCACCCCTTTAGAATATTTAAATTCATGTAAATCCTATCCATTTTCACAAAAGTAAGTATTATATTAGGTGACAAGTACATCAAGACATATCTATGGAGCTAGCCCTTTCAATCCTAGATGTTTACTTCCACCATAGGTACCCCACACACCTAGAAGTAATCTAATGATGCCCAAATATAGAAGAGGCTTGAACTCCATCTTTTAAGGTGCATTATTTGGATACAATAGTTTTGGCATGCCTAGTGTGACAATTAAACTCAAGTGAAGGAATTCTTGGTTCTATCCTTAAACTCATTAGCCTCTAAAGGTAGTCAAAGCACCAATGACAACTCTGAATGATTTAAACTAGTGTAAGTATTCTTAGTGCTTCAAGAAAAAAAAATTGGTATGTATTATTCATCTTCCAATCAATATGTACCTCCTTATCAATATGGTTCTACTTTTGGTATTCATAGCCTCTCCACAAGATACCCTCAAGATATGTCACTTCATGAAGGTTCATATCAACCATTCTACTTTTCTCCAACATCAATTCACTCCTATTACCAGCATGCTACTCTAAATGATCAGTTTGAGCAAGATGAAAATGATTTTAACCTTGATTTGGAAGGTTTGAAAAGTGAATTGAGGGAGCTACAAGATATTTTGAAATAGTAGAAAGCAATTTAACATCAATCTCATGTTCCTCAATGAGTCAAGAAGGTTTTTACTTCTCCTATCTATACCACCATTATCATTGATAATGTCTTGATTCATAATTGTGATTTTAGTACTAATACAAGTTATTATTTTATTACTAAGGCATTGGATGATGAGTTAAACTTGTAGTATGAGTGTGATCCTAGAGTTGAATTTCGAGTAGAAGGAAGGGATGTAAACACTATTGGCATTGTAAGAAACATAGATGTGTCTTTTGATTTTCCTCCTTTTCCCCATGGAATCCCACAAGATATGATAGTTGTAGATGTTTAACCATACTTTTCTCTATTCTTAACTAATGAATTCATGGCTAATATTGGGGGAAGATTGTCTAATGATATGTATCAATTTATCTTCGAGCTTAAGTCTGGTTGGAAAGGTCAAATTGAGTCAAGGCCACATATCAAGTTTCATTTGTAGCCCCTTCCTCCAAGAAAATCAAACATTGACCATTATCATTCTTCTACTCCTAAATCTCCTCCAAAACTTACTAAACCTACTCAAGATCCTACCATAGATTCATATTGTAGTCCGTATTGGACCAAAAACCCAAACTATGTCATGCCTAACCTTGAGAAGAAAGAAGGTCCTATGCCTAGGTAAATTTTGAAAAGGGAGGACTGTGTTGGGAGAAATTCAAAAGATCATGCAAGTTGTTCCAATTATCCATCTACCCTTTATGCTATATCTTCTCATAAATTATAGGATATACCAAAGGTTGATAAAATACTTGAAGAATTACTATTTATTACTTCTTCTCTATTGTATTCACAACTTGAGAATCAACTGATTGTTCTTAAGACTCTTCAAGAATTAAAGGGTGATGATACCTTAGATGAATCCCTTAAACATATTGAAAATGATATGTCAATCTGCTATGATGAAGAGATTGTCATTGGTACACCTATTCACTCTAGTAGATTAATGAATTGGAGCAACAAATAGAGGTTTTGGGAGAAGAAGACACTTCAGTTATAAAACAAAAATAAGTAGACCTTGAGTGGATTGATGAATTACCATGCTTTATGGAAGATGATAATGGTCAACTTGAAACACAATCATAAGAATATTTTTCTTTCATTGTTTATTTCTATGATGTGGACTAGTCAAAGGATGATGGCTTATGGAAAAGTTTTGAAGACATATATAGTGAATTTGAATGTAAAAAGGGGCCTAAAAATCCTTTAGAGATGACTACATCCCATGAGGCACCTTAGAAAGAAGACAAGATCATATGGTAGTCTTATTTTCACATGTTTTAAGAGTTTGAAGATAATAGTAAGCATGGTTCCTCTCAAGAAAATTGAATGCATAAGATAGATGAGGAATGCAAAGTACCAAGAGAGGTATTAAGTTTTGAAGAACCTCTCCCATGAATTCAACTACTATGTCTACCAAAGTTTGATGAAGACCTTACTTTTAAAAATGAGTATGGTCTTGATGATGGAAATCCACTTCTAATATAAGTTGAGGTTGAGTGTGAGGATCATGAAGAGGCTATAGATCAATGTGTCAAACTTATTGAAGAAATAGAGAAAGATAAGTTAGTCCAAGACACATACCAATAAGGACATGAAAAAAATGAGCCTTATAGTGATAAGATTACAACCTATGATACATTGATGAACTACATTAACATGAAGGACTAGCATGAGACATGCTTCAAAGATGAAGAGGAATACATGAATGCTTAAGATATGTCTGAATCTGACCCATTTGGATACATGCCAATCAAGGTAGAAAATAAGAAGGATGAGTCACCAAGTTTATATTTCAACAAACCACTTGTTTATCACCATAAGGTTTATTGTCATAAAATAGGTCTAAAAATATTCCCCTTTGATCTAGGAGGAAGAAGAGGCATGCCTGGTTAGGTTTACATAACTAGTTTTATTTTAGTTTGTCTTGTTTTTCCTAAGTGCTGCATAACACAAGTGTGTTTCCCATCCTTTTGTTTGGTGTGTGTATTTTATTTTATGTGTGTGGGTTAACCATCTTGTTCTCCTTGAGTCAAAGTTTTGATTAAGTCAATTTGAGCACCCATATGTGTGACTCCATGCCCAATGGAAAGACTAGGCAACTAGTCTTAGGCATAGCTGGCATGTGACCCCTAGAAATCACCAAGAATATTAACCAAATTTGGGCCCATGTTAAATTGGATAAACCCATACAATTTTAAAGTTTTGAATAAGGCTTCATGTGTCTTATGGGGTCTCATATTTTCCTATATGTCTCACTTTTCCTTCCCCTAGTCCTTGTTAAAGCCCATCCTCCTTGTATTGGGCTAGTCAAACAAATTCAACCTTGGTAAAACCTATTAAAACATGGTAAAAGGCTCCATTTTTTCTTTAAAATGTAATAATGTGGTCATCTATGTGTTTTTAAGTCATTACTTTGTCAATTACCATGTTTCATATGCAAAAAGGGGTATTTGGCCACTTTTCTAGCTCAATTAATGACTTGTGTAGGTGGTCGAGTTACAATATTTGTCACCAAAGTGGATCACAACATGGAGAGGTCAAATTATGTCAGGATCTATCAAAGGTTAGTTAAATAATCATTTATGATCAGTAAATGGTAGTTTTTCCTTGATTTAAGGGGATTTTAAGCACTTGTATAGACTTCTTGCATCCACCATCAACTAAAAACGTGGATGGAGTGCATATTTACCTCCCCACACCCATTTACATGATTTTGGTGTAGAGAGTTCATCAAAAGTCCATATATAACTTATTTTCCTCCATTTTCTCTTTACAAGCCAAGAAAGTCCATTTTCAAGTGCTTAGTGTGGACCATACAGGTGGAGTTGGAAAGAATGGTCTTGGTGGGTGAAAATTCTCTAAGTGCACTTCAATTTCATGGCATGATCTCTAATATTTTTGGCTCCTCCTTATGAACCACTTCTAATTCTCTAGGAAACTTTTTATACACTTCAATCCATGAAAAGGTCATTATTTGCACTTGTCTCAGAGTTTATTACTTTAGTTTTATGTATTTTTTATTATAGGTGTTTATCCATGATTTCCAAGATATTTCCATGTTTCTCTTGGTTTTGGAAATCTCAAGTGCCTAAGGAAGCCTCTTCTAGGCTTATGCATGCTTGCAATTGCTCTTTTTCACACTTGTATACATCTCAGGGGCCTTAAATGGAGGTTGTACACATTGAAGAGATTATTTTTAATTTGATTAGAAAGGATTCCTAATGGGTTTATTAATTATAATGTTGACAATTGTTTTTGAGGTGCTTATAATGTTTTTCCTTACATTATTTGCTATTTCATGTTTTCCTTGTATATCACAGTAAAAAAACATCATCTACAGAAGCCTAATAATGTCACTAATAAAATGTTAAAGGTTTTATTTGGCCTTCAATCTCTTGGGACTGATAAAATGAATTTAAGTGTTTTTTTTAGGCATATAAGTGTTACAAATTCACACACTTTGAATATGGTCTCAGTTTTGCCTATATATGGAGAATAAACATCTACAAGTGGTACCACAAAATGCAAATGTGATTTTTAGAGGTATTTTAATAGTTTATTAACTCCATTTGAGGTTAATTTATATATAAATTTCCAAACATACCTATTTATGGTGTCAAATTGACAAGAGAAGGATCAAAACAATGAATGGATGGTTAGACTAGTTTTTCAGCCTGTTGTTCCTAAAACCACAAAATAGAGTCCCAAGAGGTTTTAGTGGGACTCCAAAGGTGAATTTTCAAAGGTTTTACAGTCCTAAAATTTTAAATACTTATATTACCTACCATATATAATGCTCATGCCAATTTTTAGGGTCAAAATGTGAGTGAAGGATGAACAATTGGAGTCTAAAGTTGCCAAAGAAACCACTAGATTTTGATACTGAAACCTATAGGATTTTGAAGAAAAGTTCACCTTCCACTTCATTAGTGTCATAAAATATTCCAAATAAGGGGTAAAAATTAAAAATTGTCCAAAATACACTTGTGAGCTAATATGTCATAGAAAAGGTGGTGTGCTTGTTTTGACTCCTAAACACTTTACCCATGTCCCTACACAGGCTTGGGAGTGAACATTTATAAAAGGGGTTTCAACCAGTGATGTGGAATGTTGAGGTTCTAACCTTATGTTGAGATTTCAAGTTTAATAGGAGGTGAAAGGTGGTTTTTTTATTATGATACTTTCATGGAGAAATAATACATCACTAAGCTAGTTCAAAGATCACCATGACACCTACAGGTATGTACGAACTAAGACAATGAACAAAACAATGGTGAGATCTAGGCAATAAGATGGTGATGTCTTGAGTAATCCTAGGTAAAATAAAATAATTAAGGTTTTTTTTTATCCAAGGATATGAAATTAATATTCATATACATTGTAAATAATCCTAGAAAGGGTCATGAGCATCTACAACTAACTAAATGGCTAAGTTGGCAGTTAGCAGGGTATCTGGGTGTCTAAGTTCTCATATCCAAAAGAAGTAGGTGAATGTTTTAAAATTCTTATATTTTTTCATAAATATTATATCCACTATTACAATGCCTTCTATATATAAACACACCCTCAGAGGAACCATCAAGAGTGAAAACACAATCATCATATTGCCCTTGTAGACAATGCTTTCCTATAAGTCTGTCTTAGCTTTTTGATAGAATTGGAAGGTTTATCCTTATATTTATAAGATAAATTTGGTAAAATAATCCTTTTTAACCATGAGATACTTTTAAATATTTTTATTTTATGATAATACAAGGTAAATCATCTCTATTTTGTGTAAGAGGAGGGGCAATTTTCCCATGCATGAAGAGATAGTTTTGAGGAAAAAGATGGATTGACAAGCCAAAAGTCAAGAAAAAATGAATTGTGAGTGGATAATATTTAAAAAATAAATGTTTATATAACAAAACTTTCTATAATCTTTGAAATCAAATAGGGTATCCTATACTACAAAGGATATAGTTACCATGGCAAAGAATGGTAGGTAAATGGCTTGGTAAGGATGGTCACTTCCAATTCTAACCTCTAAAAATAATCCCAATGTTTTGATTCATGTTATAACACATATTTTTGATGTTTAGAAGATATATAGATGAAAATAAAACATAAAAGGGGCTAGTTTGAGGTTTTGGTTGTAGGCAAACCCATTGGCAAGGTCTAGGCCTATTTCCAAAAGGGTGGTCATCTTCACTTCCAACTCTTGATGAGTTCTTTTGAAAATTTTATGATGTTTTGTGGACATGAAAATATGTGTGGGAACATTAATATTGTAGATAAACTATTCAAAAATCCATTTTTGGCTCACAATACACTCAGACCTCACAAAATGTGTAGAAAACACATGGATGACCAACTTTAAATGCTTGGAACTCTCATCAACATTTTCATGGGACCTCATGGTGTTTTGAGATGATTAAGAGGGTCCCTAATAATCCATCATTTGAATTTTTTTAGATGTCTAATGTCTTTTCTTTATTAACAAATGTTAAGACCTGAAACCACTAGAAACCCTTGAAAACCCTATTTTATGACCTAATGGAAGAAATGAGGCTCGAAATGCATCCAAATGAATGAGTTTGACCTTAAGTGTTAAAGATAAGTTGTTTAAATATTCATGAGGTTTAGATTCATGGAGATAGATTTTATATAATCCATACAGGTCAAGTAAGAATCAATTTTCTTTGACATTATCTTATGTTTTGTAGGTATTGAAGATGATCATGGGATGCCAATCATTTGGGAGGGTATCTTGGGTCTTTTACAAACTCCCTATACCATTTTAAGATATTTTGAATACTCAAAAGTGTCCTTACTATGCCTTTCCCTTTATCTAGTCTCCAAAGTGATTGAAAAGAGTGGTAACTTGAATTTAAAGAGTTTTTAAGATGTGTCTAATGATGCAAAGTTTATGAAGTGTCCTACCATGTGTCATGGAACCTATGGTATGGATCAATTAGGGAAGATAAGGAGATGCTAGTGTTAATTTTCAAGAAAGACCGATTTGAGAGTTGTCATGGTGATTTATGATGATTGTGCTTATGTAAGAGAATATCCATGATTAAGAAAACTCCCAATGTAGGTGGAGGCATTTTTTAAACTTCCACTTCTCAGTGCACATGAGACACTTTTCCCTAATCTACTTTGGAATGCTCAAGGAAGCCCATGATGAAGGAAATTTTCCAAGAGAAAGTGATTGAGGAGTTTGAATGCCACATGTGAGGAAGATGATCAGTTTTAAATAGACACATATTCACATTAGTTCTTGATCTCTCTTCCACTTTATTTCCATGTATTGTAACTTATTTTTTCATTTGGACACTTGTATTTATGCCTCTTGATCTTCTCTTTTCTCTATCTTCTTCCAAGATATATAAATGTTAGCCATTTGGCTATTCAAAGGAGACCACACCTAGTATGGTGAAGCCCTACTAGTTAGATATTATACTTTTCCTTTGAAATAAAATATGTAATCTAGTTTTGATCCTAAATCTATCTTGTCTAAGTTTGTGAGGAGATTTATTCTAATAATTCAATTGATTGACATCAATCCTTGCTTCCTCTCAATCCTTCCATGTCTAATGCAATTTATTTCATTCTAACATGTCACATGAAGTGGTGTTAAGTGCATGCGTCTATTTTTAAGTGTAAAAGTAGAATTAGTGTCTAAAACAAACCTTTAGTTCACTCACCTTGATTAGTCCTTCATGTACTCCACCTTCATGCTTTAAATTCTAATGTTAGAGTGATTTAAGAGATAGAAGCTAGTTTTGTGAGTCTTGTTTCTTAGTGTATTGGTATGATAATCTTGTGAATATATTCATAGTGTATCAACCCCTTATAATAGTTTAATTTCATGTAACTACTATCCATTTTCTAATAATTAAGTATTATATTAGGTAAAAAGTACATCAAGACATATCTAGGGAGATATCCCTTATAGTCTTATAGTTCTACTTCTACCATAGGTGCCCCACAGACCTGTAAGTAGTCTGATGTTGCCCAAATCTAGAAGAATCTTGAACACCCTCTTTTAGAGTGCAAGATTTGGAGACAATAAGAACTTAAAATTTGAATCAAATATCTCCACATATTTATAAGATTTACTAGGTTCTAAAGAGACAAGCCTAAATGAAGCCTCTTCCTCTATGTTATAAAAATATGGATCTTAATGGTGATGGTCTTAGGGGCATAGATAGGGGGATGGTCTTTCTTCCAAGAGATGATGATGTTCAATTTTATCATGTATTTTGTAGTGGGTTAATTTAATAAAATTTAAGTATTGTCACTTGGATGAGGAGATGGAAAATCTCTCCTCATCCAAGTGGCACAATGGAAACACTTCTAAGCTTGTGGGTAGCCTAAGGAATGAGGTGAATCTCTAGATAGGTTAGATCCCTTGATGAACCTATTTGGATTATAACTACACTTAAATTTTTGGGGTGAAAAGTGAAAGAGATAACTAAAATCAAATAAACCTAAGGGATGTGATACACTAGAATAGATGATGACTTCCAAGGAGCAACATGTTATACATGAAATCAAGAGACAATCTAAACATACACTTCTCCAATCTTCATATTCTCACATCAATGTTACATTGTGAAGTTATGGATGAATGTGTAAATCTAGGAAGACTAGACAAGAGGCCTATGAGGGAAATAATGAATAGAATAACTCACTCAATCTTTGACATTTCCTACAACACTTCACATGCCCTGCAAGAAGAAGCTTTCCAACTATAAATAGGATGTAAGAATGACACAACATGCTAAGTAATCCATAGTTTTCACTAAGTAAGATCCATAATTCAAGTGAACACATTTATAAATATTCATTAAGAGTTAAAAATAAGTAGTATTATTGATGAAATGGTATGCATTTGAGAAGGAATTCTCCATACTCAGGTGGAGCATCTACTATAATGCCAAAACGGCTAGTTCTTATAGAACTTGAGAGAGAGAGGAGAAAAGATAATTCCAAGGGCCACAAGGATCGTTTTCAAGTTGAGAGTATTAGTTAATAATACATGATAGGAGGATATGGGATGAACCATTCATGTTTAGGAAGTACAAGTGTCCACACAAGGTGTAAAACTCATGAAAAGTGGCACAAAATCCTCTTAACTTTCTCATAAAAACTATTTTCATGATTTGATATTATATAACGCCTAATGAATAATTATAAATAGTTATAATTAAATTAATTAAGGTTAAATTATTTATTCATTCCTCTCCATGCATTGGTTTTAGGCTTAGTCCTCTAGAATCATCACAAAATGAGATATCATCATCTATTGTTAGGAAAAATCCTCTTCCATGCACCCTTCACTATTGGCCTCAAAATTGGGATTAGTTTTCCATGAAAATACATGGAATGTATTATATGACATCTATAAATATCCTCCACGTCCTTAGAAGCATCAGGGATACTTAAATTCACCTCATTTGAATTGTTTCATCCTTGTCACTAGCATATCCACTAGGCTAGTTCTGACTAGCTGAGATGAAGGCTATTACTTTCACACTTATAACATTTCATAAGGCATGAAATGAAAATTGGGAATTATAAAAAGTCTAATATTCCTCCCAAAGTTGGTTTCATCCTTTCACTACTTCTAGAACCTAATAAACACAAAAATGGTCAAAAAATAACCTATTTATCATCCCATTTGTATAGTTATATATATATATATAAATATCATGGGAGAGGTAATTAGTGAGTAATATAAAAATTAAAATATGTTTCATGGCTAAAATATTCCATTAGATTAGATATCCAACTCCATTTTCACAAACTAGTCACTTGCAAGGGTTTTGAAGGGTTTTAGACATGTTTGACCTCTTAAGGTTTGTTCACAAAGTTATGAAATTGGTTTTGTAGTAAAATTAAACTAATATTGTGTTTAATACCCTTTAATAAATTTTCCCAAACTCCTCTAGCCTCCATGTAATTCATCCTGAAAGATATGAGCACTTAAACATCTTTTATCGAGCTTGTTTTCATCTTTTCCTGTAGGCCTAAGTTGTATAAGGTCCAAAAGTGAGTTATTAATGTTTTATCTACAAAAAAAAAATAACCTATTTATCCACCCCAAAATCATGATACAATATGATATAAATCATATCTCATGATAGAAGTGTAAATGGTCTCTCATTTGGACTTTAGGCTTCACCATGCCTAGAAAGCTTGATTGTACCTTAGAGCTCAAAATGAATTTTAATGTTTTCACTTTCTCCTTGATAGCTAAAAAATATATAATACCATCCCATAGACATTATCTAACAATTTATAAGGAATATCTCAAGCTATAAATGTAAGTGGTTCTCTTTTTGTCTTCTAGGCCTTAATTTTGCCTACAAGCTTGCTTACAACTTTTGCATTCTAGATCATCTTGTTGGGTATCCATATTATTTTAGGTGTTTTATATGTTTTAATAGGTGTGATACATATCATTATACTTATTTTAAATGTTAAAACATCATTTTTTGATCATATTTTCCCCCATTCTTCAAAACTACCAATCAGTACACCTATGGAAGTGACCCCTATTTGAGATAAAATATGGGGTACTTACTCTATTTTATAAGACCATATAACTATTTTAGAGGATTATTTAAGTGTTAAATACCATCTTCATATATTTTTAGCCTTTGGTTCTATGTATATACCCTTTAAAAGTGTGAAAGACTGAGACAAACTTGTTAGAAAAAGGACTATGTAGGGTTCCTTCAAAATGACTGTGTATTACTTATTTAAAGACCATTTATTTGATTGTATCCCATATAAAATGCATATTTATTGTAGACACCTAAAATTGGCCACTGATAACCTCCAATTAGTTTTTTGGCTAGTTTCCATCTAAAATGCATAATTTGGCCTAAAACACTAAAACACACAAAATGATGTGAAACTAACATATTCAAGTGCTAATTTTGGCTAGGGTATCACTAAATGGGGTAATGTAATTTATGGGCCAATTAAATTTGATAATATTATTTCAATTCAAAATGCTAATTTTGCACCCACGTGCTCTGGACTGCTCTTTCCTATCAAATATTTTGCATAAGACTTGTGCCTTTGTTATTAGTTGTTGGTAACATTATAAATGGGAATATGAATCCAATGCATCTAACGTGGAATTAAAATTCCAATACAGTTAAATTTAGGACCAATAACAAGACATTATGATCAATTTGAGTAATTTGTTCATAAAGTGCTTAATCATGTTTAAGAGCTAATTAACCCAAATTAAGGCCTAATCAAGAATTACAGGGAGACTTGTTGAATACTTTGTTTTGTAAATAAATATTGAATATATGCATCATCAAGTGACCTCATTTCTTGGGAAGACATCCCTAGGCCATAAATTCCACAAATATCAAGATTCATTCCTCCCATGCCTCATCAATGCCTTCCATGATGCCCTCCATGCCTCTTAATTTCCCCTTTTTCCAATTTCATGATGAGGATAACTATAAAACTAATTATAAAAATTTAATTAATCCTCAACCACACATCTCAATCTTGAGATGGATGGTTTTGGTTGATTCTAGAAAAATTTAAAAATCTATAAATAGGAGGCCTCACAACATCATTTTTAAGATTTTTTTATGCAAATTTATAATGCTAAATTAGTTCCAAAAGCTTCAAGCAACTAGAGTTACAATGCCAAATTGATTCCAATCCAAGCCAAGCCACAAGCCAAAGGTGCCAAAGAGAAGAGGAGATATCCAAGCCTCCTTTGATGAAGACTTCATGAGCACAAGCCAAGCAAGCCACTCCTACAAAGGCATTTGGAGCATCCAAGGAAGGTTAAGGAATTATTGTATTTTCATTTCTTACTTTATAGTTGTGCTTATCATTTGTGTTTGTTAACTAAGCTCTCTATAGTGTCTAGGCCTAGAGATGTTATGCTATTAGTGTGTTTTTTCATCTTGTTTTCATTTTGGAACTAACACCATACTAACCATCCTCTCTTGAGTTAAATTCATAGATCACATAATGGCATGCCCAATGGGACCAAACACATCCTACACCTAAAGGATATCTTTTTACAACTTTTAAAAAATTCATTTGAGCCTTTAAAACTCTTGCCAATTAATTTTCTAACTTTATTTTACTATTTTCGGTTGCAATAGTTTTTACATAGTAACTGACATCAATAGAAATACTGACATTGGTTACCTAGCTTAACTAATGTTGGTTAGAAGAATTGACATTAATTAGATCTTGGTTGGCCATAACCGACATCAGTCGTTATGTTTTTACAAAAACATAGACTCGAGACCTACTTTTTCAAAGTTTGTTGTTTCAAACTCAAAAGAGCTTCAAATATAAAGAACATGCTAAAAATTTTGCTGCAAGACCAAGTGGGATTTTTTCTCAATACATTTTTAAATCACTTTTGCATGCTTAAAATTTGATGAGGAACTTTGTTTTGGTGTTTAACAAAAAATTTAGGGGTTTTTGCTAAATATTTTTTAAATTTTACAACTAATACCAAGGGGTCAAATGAACACCACCAAACATTTCATTTGGGTTTAAAATTAAACACACTTATCAATTTTTGATTGCAATAGTTGTTTAATTATATTTTGTTTGGAAAAAAGAGGAATGTTGTGTGTATGCTCTTCCATTTTTCCCCTATAAGGAACCCTTGGAATCAAAATCACCATTCCTATTGTAAGTAGCCTAGTCCAAGGTTTAGAAATAAAGTCATCTAAAGCACTCCCCAAAAACTCGTCAAAGTTTGGGTGATCTTGAAAATGACCCTAAAGTATTTCTACTTTCATTCTTTATTTATTTATGCATCTTGCCTTGCAAAGGGTACTTCATCACCTCCCACAAGTTCTTTAGGGAATCTTTGACCTAGGGTTTCATCTCCTGACATTGACTTCATTTGACTCTTTTAGAGTTACACATGAGATGTAGTGGCACTTTGGACATCACACTATACTGAGAGAATAATAGGATTTAGTGGTTACAAAAATGACTAGACCTTTTTGTAATAAGCCAAGTGATATAGACCCAAAATCCATGCTTTTATTTTGCATTTTTTGGCATGAAAGTCATTATGCAATTGATTCCCATAGATTGTTCCAAAACTTATTAGATCCTAGAAAAATCCCCAATTTCCATGAAAGTATTGTTGGTGCAAAGTGCACCTCAAGGTCTATGTCATAGTAATATCATTTGAGAGAAGGGGGGTGTAAGAACACTACTAGATAATGTGCAATTACTTTTGGATGAACACTTAAAATCCTCTCAAATGACATATGTTGATGGATTCCAATAGTACCAAGAAACCTTGTTAGTTTAGGATCTAAAGATGATTAATTATTTGGTCTTTTCCTAGATTAAAGTCTTGTTTGGATTCAAAACATGGTGTGAACAAATAGTCAAAACCAAACACATAGTCCAAATTTTCCTTTGAACAAAGAGGCATTATACTGCTCATGTGAGATCATCCATTTGCCTTGTTCAAAATGTTCATCAAAATATTGAGATTCATATCATTCACTTTGGCATAGTTATGCTATCCAATTGAGTCTAGACCTTTACCAGAGTTGTTTGATTTCTTTACTTATAATTTAAATTCAATATTACACCTTTACAAGTTCACAGGGTTGATGTGTTAAGTGGGTTAACTATTGCACTAAACTTGAGGTAACTTAGGTTTAATTTCCAATTTAGGTTGAAGGCCATTTAAGACTCATAATCATTATCATCACTTGATAGAATTAAGCCATTTTATGCTAAACACTTGTACTTTAAGTCTATGAACCACAACATTTTGAGTCGAGAAAGGTATTGTTATGCTACCAAAATTATAGGAAAACATCTTTATCTTAAGAGATTTTTTGAAACAAGCCTTTTTGTCACACATTTTGGGTAGTATAGTGCCATTAGATTTCCCAAATCATTTCAAACATTATTTCATAGACCATTTTGCATAGAATTTAAAATCTATTTCTACATGTTCAGACCGATCCATGTGTACTTTTGATCTTTTGTCTAAATCACAGTTATAATTTTCACCTTTGTCTAGCTTGTTTATCAAAGGAACCAAGTTTTATACCATTATTTATGAGAAAATAAACTATGGTTAAAGTGCCTTTTTTTCATACCTTATACCTAGTTAACCAAGTTCATTTCCAAGTATCGAATGCCTAGTGTTTGTAAGAAGAGTTTCAAATCTGGTAGATTAAAACTTTCATCTATTTTCAAAGTCTAAATTTTTATGGTTGGCCAAGAGTCCTAGCACATGCCTTCTTTGAGCCTAGCTTTTGATATCACATTTGGAAAAAATACCTAGCAACTTTTAAATTCCTAGATTAGACTAATTTAAAACACTTCAACCTTAGAGTTTGGCATTTTGATTTTTAGTCCATTTACTTGCTTATCTTTATGTGCATAGTGAAATGTTAGATATTTTATGCTAGCTTATTTCCTCACAAATCTTTGAATAAACCTTTTGATCCTTTTAAAAAATCTATACCAAGTTGAAGGCATCATTTTTTTTTAGATTCTATCCTTTTTAGAGTTTGTATAACTCTTTGACCTTTTATAGTAAGGCATTAACTATGGATACCAACATGTATTCCTACACTCGTAGTGGAATCATGTACAATACAGGGATTAGTAATGTAGTTACACATAAAGAAATGTTCCAAGACCCCTATGTGGATAACATGGCTTATGAGATGGATTCTTATCCCTCTTATAATACTCAATTAGGGGCACAAAACCAAGATCCATTGGATAATTATTTGGTTAACACACCACCTTACATATAATAGGACCAAGAACAAACCTTGAAATAATTATCTACAATACCCATGGTGGACGAGCTAGTACTTCAATAGTTATATTCTACTAATTTGGCTTCCACGTATGATCCATTTTTGTTTGAGTGACATTTGTTAGAGAAAAAAGATGAGATTTTGGTTAGGGCCATAGAGGTGGGGGCTAAGTTTCTAGTAGACTTCCACCATGAAAATTTACCAAGTCTAGTAAGAGTGCCCCATAATATCATTAATGATTAACAAGCTTCTTCTATCAATCCTATGGCTTTAGTCCAAACAATGTACCAAGACCCCAATATATCCAATCAAGGAAAAAACATCTTAGAAGATCACTTTAACCAAATGAAAACAACATACCAAACCTACCTAAATTTAACACATAATTTCAATTAGATGTACATGATAAGTAATACTCTCATTGACCTAGTTATTTCACCAAGAATGTTTATGGAATTAACTAGACAAGAAAATCTAAGTTCTGACCCATTTGCACAAACTGCTTTGATAGATAACTTGATACATATGCCAGTTATTGAAGAACTGTCTTCGACTTCTACACTGAATAGTGAGCCAAATGTAGTGGATAATGCTAAAATAACATCCAATATTGATCAAAGTGGTACTAGCACACAAATAACTAGCCAACAACATGTATCTATAGTTAATCCCATGAGCAAATCATCATACCAAAGAATAGGAGTGTATGTACCCTAGCCTTAACTAGGTACTTCCTCAAGTGTATAGCCTATGGGATTAGGTCATCAAAAATAGACCAATATCACACCTCAATGACATAATATGATGAATCCTACTCCTCCTCAATAGGTAGTGAGTAGTATTCCATAATAGCAGACATAGTCTAGTGTATCAATGCAATAAAGGATGAATACATTGCGACCTCAATCAAGGGAAACAAATATTCCACCCCACCAGGTAATGATGAACATACATTTTTAGTCACATACTAATATGCTAGTCCAAAACCAAGTAATGACTAGTCAATAATGTGCATATATTGGTCAATGACAGATGTCAAATCTACAATCTAATTTCACTTCCTCATAAGGATTCATGCAACAAGGAGGTCCCCATGTTTCTCAGGTACCTAATAGACAAACATTGGTTCAAAATGTGCCACAAATATAGAGATAGGGTCTTGGTCCACATGTTCACATTCAACAACAAGGTTTTATTAGTCAATAACATGTCCCTTTTCAACCACAATAGGCACAATATAATTATATCCCTCTATCCCAACCACAAAATCGCCTAGGTCAAACCTTTATCACCAACCCAAACCAAAATATCATGTAGCCAAATGTGTAATTTCAAGTGCATCCCAATCTATGTATGCATATTCCTGGTTTATTCCCCAACCAAACCAATATAACCCAATAGATGTCTCCGTCATACCCCAGTCAAAGTATCCCACTTGCGACCTCTTATCCATTTACCCAAACCAACATTCTCCCTCAAAAAATAATCCCTTCTAATTTCCTCTACCAAGAATTGTAACAAATGAAGGATGCAATTGTTTCTGTTCAGGTGGGAAAGCAAACTAAAAAGTTTAAATTGGATGAAGTATGTTCTTATCCATTAAATATGGATTATTTGTAGATACCATTTCCTCTAGGATATGTACCACCCAAATTTGATAAGTACAAATGGAAAGGTGACCCTAAGGCCCATTTGACCAAATTCTTTGTCACATGTCAACCAATGACATATAGTGACATATACATTTTGTTTTTGTTTCTAACGAGCCTAGATGGACAAGCCTTGGGGTGGTTTTTAAAGTTTTCCAAGAATTTAGTAATAGACTTTGATGATATTTTTGATAAATTTGTGCAGCACTTTTCCTATAATCTTGAACATGAGATTTCATTAGTAGACCTGACACAAGTAAAGTGAAAATCTAGGGAGATTTTTGCAAGTTATTTATAGTGATGGAGAGCCCTTACAATCTATTTCACCCACATTTTACTAGATAAACAATTAAATACTATGTTTACTAAAAAATTGGATAGTGAGATAGCTTATCATCTATTACTACAATGTGCACATACATTCAAAGAGATCATTGATAAAGGTTTGTTGATCAAGAGGGTGCTCATCAATAAAGGGGTCATCAAGATTAATTCAACTAATCAAAATAAAGGTACCAATCAAAAAAATGACCAACATCCCATACAAGTGTAAGTATCACAACCAGCATAGGCCAATAATCATGAAAGACCAAAGCAATTCAACTTCAATAGGAATGTTGTGGGAAATGGATTAATAAAATATTGTCATGTCCAAACTATGCAGACATCATCTATACCACATTTTAAACTTACTCCTACTTATCAACATTTCCAACTAATTCCACTAGTGTAACAACCAAGACCTATACAACAAATACAATAGCCTTTACCATTGCAAACCCCTCTTCCTAAAAAAACAATCCCTACACATCATGTCCTTAGTGACCTAAGAGAACCTATTAAATCTATCTTTCACAAGCTTTCTATAGCTAATCTGATTATTTGGCCTATACCAAAACATTATCTACAAGGCATTCTTTATCTTGATTGGTACCATGAAAATGAATTCTATGACTATCATTAGGTCAAAGGGCATAATCTATGAAGATGTGTCCAAATCAAGAATTTAATTGGGAATATGTTGAAGAATGGGGAGATAAAATTGGATAATGATGCTTCTACTTCCAATAAAACTCTTGGGATCTATCAAATCCCTTTTCTTCAACATAGAAATCAATAATAGCAGAATAATTAGCAACAATGACAATGGCTAGTGTAGAAACAAAATCAATAGTATCAAAATGAAAGGCTAAGCCAATATAACCAATAAAATCAATAGTATAACCCATAATGATAGAATAATGGACAAAACCAAGGTTATAATGGTAACAACCATTAAACCTACCATGCAATTGTACATGACTATAATAGGGTTATAGGTCATATTACAAGGGATAACATTAATACCATCTCCATTAATCCTAGACCAAGTACTAATCAGCCTAGACCATTTCTAAATAATAATATTTAGCCAAATCACATGGATAATCCTTCTTTGACTTGGGAATACATACGAGAAAACCAAAAAACTAGGACTTCCCCTTTTGAATCTTATAGTGACAACTCGTTCTTGCCACGTGACCACATGCAAGTGAATTAGCAATCGAGACTTGTCCTATCTAGTCTCACACCATTTCCAACATTAGCTAGAAAAAATAGTCTAGTATTTAATCCCAATTGTGTAGTCATAAATCAGAGGTTGAAGATTACTATCCCATGCCCATAACCATCTGCCACTTTGCCTATCATCTAACCAACCATTCAACCTTAGAATAAACCATTCACTACTAATCAAGGAAATAAGTTTGATATTGTGGAGAAATTGTAGAAGACAAAGGCATTTAGGGAATCCAAGGAAGGTTAAGGAATTATTTTATTTTAATTCCTTGATTTCTAGCTGTGTTTGTCATTTGTGTTTGTTAACTAAGCTCTCCCTAGTGTCTAAGCCTAGAGATGTTATGCTATTAGTGTGTTTATTTCATCTTGTTTTCATTTTGGAAATAACACCATAGTAACAATCCTCTCTTGAGTCAAATTCCTAGATCACATTTAACTTGTAAAATTAATTATATAATGGATCCAATATTCATTCAACACTTTTACCTTTCATAAACCCTTCACACTCTTGAACCTTTCAACATTGACTGTGTCCTGCTATTTTCCTTCTTCAAAGGTAATTCCTATATAGTTTTAGGTCTAAAAAAATGTAAAATAAATTATTGATATTTTTTTATGTCCCTTTATAATCATATGAATCATCTCACATCAAGATTATATCCTTATGGTACCAAGAATACTATGTTCCTAACTCACTACCTATCCCAGTCAAATAATGTTTGTTGTAGGTGTCTAAAGGGTTTCAAGGGTCCATATAAGATTATTTTGATTTACTTATAACTTATTATACTCATCATGACTATGGATATAATTTTTATACAAGTTTAATTTATCATTATAACCTCACATTATCCCTTACCTATAATTTGAACTCACTAGACTGAGTTTTTCCTTAGATGACTAGGAAACCCTACTCTTAACTGCTATAGGTATGTATAAATTTCAATTGTATTTATTCATGATGATTATAGGTTTTAATTTAGTCCCTCTAGGTCAAAATTTATGTATTATAAATATTTTCTTTCTTGAAATCCTTAAAACACCATTCTAACATCAAATTGGGTCACTATCCTAACTGAGGTACCCTATCCCTTAAGACCCTATTATAGGTGAACATAAGCTTAACTGAGATTTATAATGATGTGAAAAGACCTCCTATAACCCATTTTAGGTCACAAAACCTATATACTCACCATGGAATGACTTGTGTGTTCTTTTTAAGCACAAACTAGGTTTTCTTGTCATGATTGAGAGACTTGCCTTAGACCCTGTTGTAGGTGATATTCCCTATGTACATACTGTAGGTACTTCTTAAGGAACATGACATCAATTATCATCTTGTATTTATAGTATTTATATCATGGATTCCATTTTAAATCTTGAGGATTATCTAAAATTTGATGACATGGTCAAAATTTTCAATTCTTGGATGGAAGGTCACCTTAGGCTCAGGACTATAGATGTCACTGCTTGTTTACAATCATAAAATGGCAAGTTTGGGTCTCAAAAAAACCAATCTCCACTTTCTTTCTGACCTTTTAAAAAAAATTAGTCCTTTTTTATGCTAGAAGCTACTAGTAAATCACTTTTTTAAGTCTTAAACCATTTGATAACCTTGTTTTAATCTATCTCTAAGAGGGCTTGGAACTTTTTTTTGCATTTTAGGGAAAACTTCCCTAAACTCAGTCTCTCCCTTCTAGAAAGTTATTTCAACTTGGTCAAGACATCTAGCCCTCAAAAAGGATTCTATCATAATTTTTCCATCTTTAAATGACCTCAATAATGGTTCAAAGACATATTTTAACACTTCAAAATGGCCTTTTGATTTTCTATCCAGACCACATGTAGATATACATGGTCAAGTACAAGCAGTTAGTATGAACATATTAAAACAACATATGATATATGAACCTTTGATCAGTACCACCCATATTATTTTCAAATTCATATTAACCATTATGGTAATCTTGAAACATGATTCAACACTTTTACTCTAACTTGGTAATCTCCTCCAAGCACATGTAGGTGCACAATAATGGTAAAGTTTGTAATTATGAGGATGTGATGGACAACAGGGATTGTCTTAACCTCATGAAAAAAATACATTATCTCTAAAGGTCCCAAACAATATATCATGGTCTAAATAACCTAAGGAAAGCTTCTATATCACATTTCAATGCTTGAAAACTCCTATAAGCACCTTGAAAGGTATGCAGGCAGACTATGTGTAATTGTTTACAATGACTCCAATTCATGGAATGTTGCTTTAGTTGATAAGAGTGAAAGGTGAGTGTATTGAGAGGAATTTTTAAAAAATTTAGTGAATTTATCCCCACCTTATTAAAACATTACCAAAGCATTAAGATACTATAAATAGTAAAAACCTACCCACCACATAGAATGATGTTTATCTTGCACATTTTATGCACTTAACCTATCAAAACACCATGAAACATGAAAATAAGTATTAATATAATCTAAGGAGTAATAAAAAATCATATGGAACCAATATCACTAATTGGTTCATATGAAATTGCCCAAAATAGAGAAAAACCCATAGGGTGTATGAAATAGTAGGTAGAAAAGTATAGTCAACTTCATAAGCATGGTTCATGAATCATAGGCCAACATTCTCCAAAATACTTATATGTATATTAATTTATCTAATTTTAATTTAACATCCCCAAGGCATTTGATCTGAAACATCTTGAGTTATTTTTACTAATCACAAACATGGTCACTTCTACTTTCCACGAGGACTAAAAATGAGTAGAATGGTTTTGGGCCAAAAATGA
>JARHVA010006237.1:0-57500 GCA_037957365.1 Torreya grandis | reverse complement strand
GATGCTCTAAAACTACTATCCTTTAGACCTTCAAATCTCATATTTACTTCCTCTTGTAGGTTGTAGGTGAGTGTTTTATATGGTTATGTAGACATTCTAATATTTTCATCATGACTCATTTCCCCAAGACTTGATTGGAGTTATTATTCTTAGACCTACAATACTTTGGATGGGCTTTAAGCACTATGAACACTTGATTCATCGGGCCTACAAATTATCTACAAAATTTAAGAATATTGAAACCTATATTAATAAGATCCTAGACCCTCATAAATTACTACTCAAGTATTGAATTTAAATTTTAATATCCCAAAAATAACCCCTAAAATATTTCTCAGGCTTCATGAAAATCCTAGTCTTATTAAAATCTACTTACTTTATTTTCAAGCATGTAGATGTTGTTGAGATCTCTAGCAACCTTGTGAGAGGATCCTAATATAAAAAATTAATGAAAATGCATGAAATAATAGATTTATTTTATTATCAAAAACACCAAATGGATTATATTGATCATAGTCCACTTTGAGGGGGAAACCTCCTTTGAGCAAGCTCAATATAATATATTTGTGGATGCCTTCATTGGCCTCAACACTTACTTATATACTAAGTCTAATCTAAGAAGATACTACTTCTCACTAATGTGGGATAAAACAAAAGGCTCATGGGATGACTTAAAAATCATATTCATCCATAGAAAATAATATACTAACAAATTAAAGAGGAGGGGTATCATAGGTTCCAAACATTTCCTCTCTCTTAGAAAAACTTTGTCCCCAAAGTTTTAGATGTGGGAATTGGTGTTAAATCTGAAATAGTTGTTCCCATATTGCATCCTCTAGTTGTATTTCATGCCACTAAATTAATACCTATGTGATAGAGTGGTAGTGTGTTGGAATGTGTACATATCCAAGATTGCCTCCAAGTCATGAAGGATGGATGCTTCATTATCAATTTTTGGTAAAATAGTTTGCACTTTGATGTTTGTTCCATGAACTTTCTTGAAACAAGAGACATGAAATATTGGGTGAATTGAGGGAAAAAGTGGGAGCTATAAATTATAAAAAACTAACCTAATATTATAGATAAAATTATATGGAAAATAAAACCTTTTGAGCTAGCTTATTATGCCCTTTGAGTATTAGGGAGGATTATTTGTATGTTTGCAGGCTAAGAAAAATCATATCACCTATTGTTGATCAAATTTGACTTTTAAGTCAAATTTGGGAACCCCTAGGTATAAACATGAGTTTTTATATGTTTTATGGGTTTAATATATTTTTATGGGGTGTATTATATATTAATTAATTTCAATTTATGTTATACTATCCTTGGTCATTAGTTTTCTTAGTCCCTTTAGTCATTTTAAGTCATTTTAGGCATCAAAATGGTGCATTTAATGAGTTTTACACATTTATTAGTAATTTTTAAGGCTAAAAAATATTATTTAATTAGACATGTGTCCATAAAAATCTTAAGTAACTAATAAAACTAAAATATGGTAAGTTATACAAAAGAAAAGGTAGTTTTATTGAAGGAAAAGAAGAGTTTGGAACTTATACAGCCTCCTTAGGAAGTGTGCCATGTGGGAAATGGTAATTCATTGCCTACTAAACATCTCCATGCTTATTTACACATTTTTTTGATCTTAAAGTGACATTTATTTCTTAAAATCATTTTTCTCCTTTCTTAGCTTTCTAGACATGTAGAAGTGACCTACAATTTTATGCTTGGTATAGATAAATCAAGAAGTTTAAGATAAAAATACTTGGGTAGATTAAATTAAAATCCTATAACTTCCTTTAAATATATGTATTTAAAATAATGGTGTCTTGAGCTTCATCAAACATCCCTTTCAAGTTGACTATACTTTTCTACTATTTATTTCATGTATCCTATAGGTTTTGCTCCATTTTGGTCAAATATGTAAGAACTAATAGATTATGTTGACTCCAAGGGATGCAGTATCTCTCAGTGGATTCTTAAAATTCTTATTTTCATGTTTCAATGTTTGTAGATAGGTCAAGTGCATTAAGATAGCAAGAGAAGCATCTTTCTATCTGGTTAGTAGTTTTCTACTATTTAAAGTACCTTCATGCTTTGGAAATGGTTTAATAATATGGATATAAGTTAAATATAATGTTTTTAAATTCCTCCTCAATCCCATCACCTTTAAATCTTATCTTCCAAATAAACTTTCCATGAATTGCACTCATTGTTCACACATACACACAGCCTATTGTTAGAGTGTGCACCTACAAGTGCTCTCATGAAAAGTTCAATGTTGAAATGAAGTTTGAGAGATTTTTTTGGATTTTAAACATATATAGGTTTAATTTTAACACCATTTATGGATTAAAAATTAATTTTACAGGTAGATTCTTTCAATATATGGGAAATTTCATGATTGTTGCCTATATGCAACCTAAAGTGCATCTACAAGATCCTCTTAAGATGAAATCAGAGTTCAAATGGGAGATTTTAATAGTTTATTAGTATTTATAGTGAAAATAATACACTTTTAAACATTAATGAAGACTAAATTTGAGCATAAATAGGTGAATCTTGCATACTGCTTACTCTTTCCTCATTGTCTTCACAATGGAGTGTCCAACAATAGGTGGCCCTAATAGAGGTCTGAAGCATCATAAGGTATTGTTATAACATAATAAAACCAACATTGGAAATCATATAATGTTATTTAAATCATGACATAATATTTAGAGTGTTAATTTAAAATTTTAAAGTTTAAATTACTTTCTAACATGAGTTGACTGAGTTTTGAGACATAGTCCCTAATTAGTCAAAATAAAGGTCCATGAAGGTTATAAGAATAACATATGACAAGTATATGAGGATCTTTGAGGAGTTATAGTGGATTATAATTGTAACCCATAGAAATAACATGTACTATGTAAAGTTTTAAAGGAAAATTATTAGGGGAGATATCTATAAGAAGGCCTAAAAAGGTACTTTTATACACTGAGTTTAGGCAGTATTCTCTATAGTCTTGAGTCAAAAGGATACTTTTATGCTCCAAGTTGGAAATATTAACCATGTTATAATTTTTAAGGAGTTAAAATGATTTAAAAAGAGTAATTATAGTATAAATCCACTTTATAAGGATGGTACATTATGTTTGACCACCTATTCACAACTATCTGTCCATACAAATGGCCTGTGAAAACCTACAACCAACCATAGATAGAAATTTGAAGGGATGTTTGTTTCATGAAACCTCAATCATGTTTTTATAAATTTTTAACATGGAAAAAAGAAATGGGAGGTTGTAATGTCAATTATTTATTGTATAATCACTTTCAAATGTCCCTCACTTGAACATGAACACCTAAATCCAACTATAAGGGGCAATAAGGGACATAGAAAGCCTAGTTGGGTGAATTACAAGTATGTATGAAGAGTATAATTAATTTAGTATGATATAATTAACTTCAAAAACTACATTAAATATACTTATCACCTATATAAACCATTGGTAGTGATATAAGGACCTACATAGACCTTTTAAACCTCTATATGCAACCTACAATTAGGTGCTGGTAATAACAGGCAGTGTGTGAGAAGATAATGATTCCTATATGAATTTAGAATAACTATGAAAAAAATGGGATAAAAAAATTTCAATTTAACTTTGTAGACTATAATAATCTCCCAAGCATTGGTTTCAAGCTTAAACATGCAAAAGAACAACCTACAGGTAGGGGTCTTTCTTGTGAAGAGAGAAAGAGCACAACTAAGGTTACACTCAGTCCTAAATAGTCAAAGTATGGAGAATATTTGGGAAGGTAAAACTATTAAACAAGCCTAAAACACATTCATATTAATCATTCTGACCTCCATAGTCTCACATAGTGTCTATCAAGGTTTGGAGGGTAGTCTTAAGAGTTCAAGTGTGTAGGGAAGAAGCATACAAAGATGAATATATTTCCAAGATAAATGAACCTCACCATGATTATTATATCCTCATTAAAATATAAAAGTTTATGTAAAAAAAGCAAAGATGATTCCAAACCTGCAAGGTACAATCCATGTTAAGGAACCTTACATAGTTTGCATTGTTAAGAGTCTATTTTGGTTTAGTGAAGAAATGAAAGGTTAAATGAATATATAAAAATATCAAAAAAATTATAGTGCCTCTAAAGTACTTGATAAGGCCCATGAAATTTTTTATTTTATCTAAGGATAAAGGGGAGTTACCTCTATTTTGTCTTAGATAGAGGGTACTCCCTTTATTCTTACAACCTATAGTTTTGGAACATTGGGATGGTTAGTTGAGTTAGAGGTTGATAGAGTCTTGTGGGAGGGTGTGAAAAGTTTTAAAATATATATGAAATCATGGAAAACATATCATAATGGGATTAAAATCAACATGGTGATTCATACTCCTAAGGTTGCAGTCAGACCTAGTAGGCATCGTTATGCCTAGAGGACAAACAATAGGTCACTTGTAATTATGGACCAAAGGGAAATTTATAATTGGCCAAATAATGTCTATGGGATCACAATAGATTTTTATAATCTTTCGTAATTTAGGTGAATCCATAAAAAATCATCTTGAGCTTGAAGGACAAGGTAGACCTACTAGGCATGGTTAGGCCTAAAGGTCCAAAAGGAGAGTCAAAGTCACTCCACCTTGAGATGAGATTTATATATTCTTGAAATATGTTATAGGATGGAGAAGGAGGTTTCTAAGCTGTTTTAGTATAGATAAAACATCAGAGAAGCCATTTTTGGCTCAAGACCAACACTAGCATGCAGGAAAAGAAAGAATAAGCTTGATAGGCTAACTTGGAACACTCATATATTTCTTGAGGATTTTCATGGAGGCCATAAAGGTTTATAAGAGTTTTAATGGTTCTTAAAAATCTAATTTATGGATTTTTTTTGTAGTTCCAACATCTAATGTTTATGAACAAAGCTTAAGAGTGTAAACTATCTAAAACCCTTGCAAAACCCTTAGAGGAACCCAATTGGAGAAATGAGATTAGACAT
This sequence comes from Torreya grandis, assembly GCA_037957365.1. NCBI lineage: Eukaryota > Viridiplantae > Streptophyta > Pinopsida > Cupressales > Taxaceae > Torreya > Torreya grandis. The sequence continues at coordinate 52,490 of JARHVA010006237.1, read as the reverse complement.
GCATCTAGGTGGACTAGTATGACCATTAAACTTATTCAAACTTAAATAGGACTCCCCCAAGCTACTTCCAACTAGGATGAGTTGTATGGACTTGTATGGACATGGTAGAAAAAGGGTTTTTTTGACCATTTTTTTTGTTGTGTAGGATACAAGAGGATTTTAAAGATGAAATCAAGTTTTGAGGAAATTTTTAGACATTTTATAGCTAAATATGGTCATTTATTTTCATGAAAAATATTATAAGTGTCCAAACTAGGTCCTTCAACTTAGCCAATCAAAATTGGCCTAATGGACAAGCTAGGGAGAAGTGTTAAAACTTCAAGTGGATGGAATTTTAAGGTGTTGATAATGATTTTAAGGAAATTTAGGTCTATTAAACATTTCATTAACTTAATTTTATGTATTTTCATGGGGAAATGAAGCCAAATTTGATGACAAGTGGGAAGGGTGCATGAAAGAGTATTTTTTAGATTGTAGATGATGATAACTCCTTTTCAAGGTATTCCAGATGATCAAGCCTAAAAAAATGAATGAAGAGGAATGTATTATGTACTTAAAATTAATTCCAATAATAATAACATGTCTCAATAATTTATCAGGCATTCAAATAGAGCTAATCATGAAGACGTGTTTTTTTTACCCAGTTAAGGAGTTTTCATGCCACTTTTCATGAGGTTTATGACTTAGATTGACATTTGTACTTATTGTAATTTCATGTTTCATCCCATAACATATTCACATGAAAAATTAACTAATTTAATAATCTTTATAAGGGTCCTTGTGACTCTTAAAATTCTCTCTTCTCCTCCCTCTCTCAAGTTCTATAAGAACTAGCCATTTTGGCATTGTATTGGATGCTCCACCTAAGTATGAAAAATAATTGATCAAATGTATACCTTTTGATAAATAATAATACTAATGTTTAACTCCTCCATGAATATTATTAGTGTGCTCTTTTTGAATTTTTTATTTTGCATAAGTGAAGACTATGGATTCCTTAGCATGTTATTTCATTTTATCACCTATTTATAGTTGGAAAGTTTCATCTTGTAGAGCATGTGAAGTATTCTAGGAAATTTATAAGATTTAATTATTTATAATATTCATTATTTACATCATATGCCTCTTGTATATTCTTCCTATATTTTCACATTCATCCATAACCTCATAATGTAACATTGATGTGAGAAGATGAAGATTAGAGAAGTATATGTTCATTTTGTCCTTTGATTTCAAGTGTAACATGCATATGGTTGGATGTCATCATGTTATTTTGTATATGACCTTACTTATATTAGTTTTATTTTAGTTATATCTCTCCCTTTTCACTCCCCAAGTTTAGTAGTAATTTTAATCCAAAGTGGTACATCAAGGGAGCTAGCCCTATCTAGAGATTCACCTCATTCCTTAGGCTATCCACAAAACTAGAGGTGATTCCATTGTGCCACTTGGATAAGGAGAGATTTTTAAAATCCAAGTGACAATCATTTTTGTCATGCCTGGTGGGACTCTTGGTGCAAGAAGTTGAGATAGTTTTGGTGTTGTCTCTCAACAATCAACCTTTGGAGGCATCTATCAAAGCATCAATGGTGACTATAAAGATGCATCAACTATTTAAGAAGCCTAGGTTATCCTTTTAAAAAATTTATCAATGTATTTATTTGTGTTATTGATTTTAATGAAGATTGATGGTTGAATTTTTGTGTTTTATTCTATACAAGTTGGAGAGACATTTCAAGCTTATACCATTCCTTATCAATATGAAAAATTCCTTGGTCAATGTTCTCATGATTCTTACCAACCTTAATATAACCTTCATCAAATCCAATAAGATCATTTTATGTCCATTAAAAAAGTATATCAGTATTATAGCCAACCTTCTCAATGTATTGCTCCTCTTAGTCAACCTAGTCACTTCCCAAGTCAATCCATTTCTGCCTTCAAAAAAACTCTTTTGGGATATGAGAAGTACATGTTGTATCTTGACACAAAAATATTATGTTGTATTTAGGTTCATAATCATGTCATTCATAAGGTGAGAGAATAATTAGAGTTGGTCAAAAGAGAATGAGTACCTATTAAGAGAGCCAATTGGCAAAGGCTTACAAGTGAGATGCTTGATGTGATTATTATAGTTTCTTCCTTAGAGGATAGGCTAGGAATTCATGAAAAGCAACCTCACAATACCTATCAGCCTTCATATCCACTTCCCTAATTTTCCTACTAGCCATACATTACCCATACTCATGAGCCAAATCAAAACTATTAAAGTCATATTTTTCCTAATCAGTTGGAGGAGAGAATTGAAAAGATAAATCCTATATTTGAAGCTTGTCTTGATAGGAAAATTGAGTTGGATAATATGCATATGCAATATTACATGATATAATCAAAGGAAGAGAAGTTAAAACACTCATTTCCCTCTCATATTGTATCCCCACCACTTCAAAAAGAGACCTCTAATACTAACGTCCTAAGCTAGAGTAAGATAGTAGAGTCATGGGGAAAGAAAGAGAAGAGAAATCTTGATAAAGAGTGTAAAGTTATGAAGGATATTGATCCTATAAAAACCCCTCCCACCATTCTTCAAGAAAATATTTATAATCCTAACATCCCAAGTTGGAGTAAGATAGTGGAATCATGGGGAAAGAAATAAGATAGAGGCATTGTTAAGGAGTGTGAAGTTGAGAATGGAGTTGGTCCTTTGCAAGTCTCTCCTACCCTTCCTCAAGAATGTCAACCCTCATGTATTATTCATACTCATGATGATTCTGATGAGCTTCAAGAAATAATTTTTCAAGAGAACCTAGCCAAACATATTGAAGAGTTGGAATCAAGGTTGAAGTTACAAATCCAAGGTTTGATGGAAGGTTTAAACCTCAAAGAAGATTCTATGCCTAAACACACCCCATCTAACCTCCTTCAAGATATTTCACAAGTTGATTCAAATTTTAATGAATTTAATTTAAAGTGGAAAGAAGAAAATAAAGTTTTTTTATCCCAAGGTCTACCTCCCCTTACTCAAGAGCTCCCAAAATAACTTCTTACTTTGCATTCTCAATTTGATATTGAGCCCTATATTCCACCTCCAAAAACTAGTTCATTTTTTCATTATCCCATTACCCTTTTCCTTGATGGACCTATGGTGTGGGAACCTCAATAATAGAAATTGGTTGAAGAAAATTTATAACTCTTACTTGGAGAAAGTATAACTCCTTTGTAGTCTTATTGGGCTAGGTTATCATATTTTAAGATGCCTAGTCCTAGCATCACTAAGGATTTTGAAGACCTTACATACCATGAAAAACAAGATAACATTGTGATATCTTAAGTATAACTTGGAAACCCTAAATAGGTTCTACGTGTTGAAGAAGAGGTGACCTCTTTTGTTGGATCTCTTTGTTTAGCTACTGGTGAAGCATACACTCCTTATGTTGAGGAAGGGAAGAGGTCCTATTGAAATCTAAAGAATAAGAAGAGGGATTATTTATTGTTGTTACCCTTCATGATAATAATAAAAGTGCGGATGATGAATTATTGCAGATATTTGAGGACATTTGAAAAGAGTTTTAATTTCTCAAGGGGTTTACAATTCCTTTAGAGTTGGTTACAAGTGATGGTAAAAAAGATGACATTGTTCAAGATGTCATAGATGATAAATATGAAATTGTCCAACATGTAATAGGTGAGAAATAAAAAAATATACATCAGCCTTTAGAGGTGAAGACAAATCTCTTTTGGCCTCAATCTTTCAAGGAACAAGAGAACATTCCTTTTGAGACCATGCCTACAAATAATATGAAGGTTGATCATGAGAAAGAGAGTGTGAAGCAACATGAATTATGTAAAGATGTTCAAGAGGAATATATCTAGATTATAGACCTATTTGAAGATATTATACTTGAGAACATATCAATTGAGGTGCCAAAGAATAGGTCTAGTCCATTAAGTGTTCAATCTAAAGAGTAACATGGTTGGTATCCTCATCCATCTCATGAAGAAGAAGATTTAATAAACTTCACATTTGATCCTAGAAATAGAAGTATTATTGATTTTTATTTTCACATAATATTTTGTTTTTATATTCCCCTAAGTTCTTTGATCTCATATATGTGTGCTTATTATTTTGTTTTGTGTGTGTCTTTTACTTTATGTATTTGAGGTAGTAATTAGTATCTTTTCTTGATCAAAGTCAATGGTCAAAGGTTTACATGTTTTTCATAAAATTCATATGAATCCTTGGGAATATATTTCAATGGAGTGTAATATATTCTAATTAATGTCAATTGATGTTATACTATCCTTGGTGATTACTTTTCTTAGTCCCTTTAATCATTTAAAGTCATTTTAGGGGTTTAAATGGTGAATTTAATGTATTTTAAAAGATTATTGAGAAGTGTATAGGTTAAAAAATATTATTTAATTCCACATGTGTCCCTAAAATTCTTAATTAACTAAAAAAATTAAAATATGGTAGGTTATGCAAAAGAAAAGTTAGTTTTGTTGACGGAAAAGAAGAGTTTAGCACTTGTACGACCTCCTTGAGAATTTTTCCATGTGGGAAATGGACAATAAGTGAATATTTATATTATACATGCTCATTACATGTTTTTTTTTTTAATTTTAAAGTTCCATTTCTTTCTCAAAACCAATCTACTCCTTTCTTGGCTTTCTAGACATACAAAAGTGACTTGCAAGTTTATGCTTTCTATGGATACCTCAAGAGGTTTAAAATAAATTTCCTTGGGGAGGTTAAATTAAAATCATATAAATTCATTTCCAAATAATTATTTAAAATAATGGTGGCTTGAACTTCATGAACCATCCTTTATAAGTTATATGTACTTTTCTACTAGTTATTTCATGCATCCTATAGGTTTTGATCCATTTTGGTCAAATCCATACAAAATAGTTTATTATGTTGAATATAAGGGATGTGGGATATATATTAAGATTATTAAAATTCTTATTTTCATGTTTAATTGTGTTTAGATAGGTCATGTGCATCAAGATAGTAAGAGAAGCATCATTCTATGTGGTTAGTAGTTTTCTACTATTTAAATTACCTTCATGCTTTGGTAATGTTTTAATAATATGGGGATAAGTTCAATATCATGTTACAAAATTATTCCTCAATCCCCTCACCTTTAACTCTTATCCTCCAAATCAAGTTTCCATGAATTGCACTCATTATACACACATACACATAGTTTGTCATTGGAGTGCGCACCTGCTCTCATGAAAAGTTAACTGTTGAAAGGAGGTGTGAAATATTTTTTTGGATTTTAAACATATATAGGTTTCATTTAAACACAATTTATGGATGAAAAATTGATTTTAAATATATAATATTTCAATATATGGGACATTTCATGTTTGTTGCCTATATGCAACCTAAAGTGCATCTATAAGAGCCTCCTAGGATGACATCAGAGTTCAAATGGGATATTTGAATAGTGAATTATTATTTTATAGTGACAATAGTACACTTAGAAACCTTGAGGAAGTCTAAATTTGAGCATAAATAGGTGAATATTGCATACTACTTACTCTTTTTCCTCATTGCCTTCAAGTGGAGTGTCCACCTACAGGTGGCCCTAACAGAGGTCTAAAACATCATAAGGGATTGTTAGAACATAATTAAACCAACCTTGGAAATAATATCATGTTATTTAAATAATGATAGATCTATTTAGAGTGTCAATTGACAAGGTGAAAGTATATATCACTTTCTAATATGAGTTGATTGAGTTTTGAGACACAGTCCCTAATTTATCAAAATAGAGGTCCATGAAGGTTTTGAGAATATCACATGACAAGGATATGAGGATATTTGAGGAATTATAGTGGATTATCCTTGTAATCTCTAGCAAGAACATGGAATATTTAAATTTTTAAAGGAAAATTATTAGGGGAAGATAGCTATAAGAAGGCCTAAAAAGGCACTTTTATACATTGAGTTTAGGTAGTATTCTCTATAGTCATGAGTCAAAAGGAGACTTTTATACTCCAAGTTGTAAATATTAACCACGTTATCATGTTTAAGGAGTTATAATGAGTTTAATAAATTAATTATAGTATAAATCCACTTGATGAGGATGGTACATTATGTCTGACCCCCTATTCATACTTATTAGTCCATATAAATGGCCTATGAGAACATACAACCAACCATAAATGGAAATTTGAAAGTATGTTCATTTCATGAAAAATCAAACATAGTTTGAGAATTTTTCAACATGGAAACTAGAAAGGGGAGGTTTTAATTTCATGTATTTATTAGATAAGCACCTTCAAATTTCCCTCACTTGGACATAAAGACCTACAACTAACTATAGGGGTAGTAAGGGATAGAAGAAGCCTAGTTGGGTGAATCCCAAGTATGTGTGAAGATTATAAGTAAGTTTTAATGATATATTGAACTTGTAACACTTTTTTAAATATTAATATCACATATATAAACCATTTTTAGTGATAAAAGGACCTACACAGACCTTTTAAACATTTGTATGCAACCTACAATTAGATGCAATTTTTGAGAAGGTAAAGTTTCCAACATGAATAAAACCTAACTATGAAATAAATGGGATAAAAATTAAAAGTTACATTTATATACTCTAAGGGTCTCCCAAGCAATGAGTTTGAGCCTAAACATTCAAAAGAACAACCTACAAGCAGGGGTCTTTCTTGGGAAGAGAGAAAGAGAATAACTAAGGTTACACTCAGTCCTAACTAATAAAAGTATAGAGAATATGTGGGAAGGTAAAACTGATAAAAAATAATAAAAAATATTAATATTAATCATTATTATGTCTATATTATATCATAGTGATCGATCAAGCAAGGGGAAGGCACTTCCAAATGCAAAACATAGTCAAGGTTTGGAGGGCAGTCTTAAGAGTTCAAGTGTGTATGGAAGAATCATAAGAAGATTAATATATTTAAAAGATAAATTCACATTAAAAATTAATAATAAAACCTAATTAAAAATCTATTTAAAATTATAAAAGGTGATTCGAAACCTACAAGGTACAATCCATGCCAAGGAAACCTACATAGTTTGCATTGTCAAGAGTTTATTCTAGTTTAGTGAAGAAATCAAAGGTCAAATGAATAGATATAAAGATAAAAATTGGTATATGTCCTCTATATTAATTAATTATGTCATTTAAAATTTAAATTTTTTATAATGTGAAATGGTATTACCCTCTATTTTATTTTAGATAGAGGGTAATCCCTTTGTGCTTACAACCTATAGTTTTGGAAGATTGGGATGGCTAGTTGAGTTAGAGGTTGATAGAATTTTTTATAAGGGTGTGAAAAGCTGGAACATATATATAAAATCATGGAAATTTTTCAAAATTGGATGAAAATAAATAGGGTTCTTCATAATTCTAAGGTTATAGTCAGACCTAGTAGGCATGGTTATGCCTAGAGGCCAAACAATAGGTCATTTTCACTTATGGACCTAAGTGTACTTTATAATGGAACAAAGAATTTATATGGGATAAAATTAGATGTGTATAATATTTCATAATGTATGGGAATACATAAAAAATCATCTTGAACTTCAAGGACAAGGTAGACCTACTAGACATGTCATTCACTACCTTTTATGGAATTGCATGGGCAACTAAAGACAAATTTGATGACAAGTGGGTAGGGTGTATTGAAGGAGTGTTCTTTGGATTTTATATGATTATAGAAACTTTAAAATTGACTCAAAATTACCAATCATACAACCAATTCAAGAATATTAATGTTTTATGTCCTTACACTTCATTCCAATCATCAGACCTGGTCTCAATTAGTTATAAGGCATTTAAACAAAGCTAATCATTAGGTAGTATTTCTAATCTAGTCAAGGAGTTTTAATGTCAATTTTTATGAGGTTTATGAATTAGATTAACATTTTTACTTATATAATTTATATATTACATCCCATACCCTCTTCACGTGAAAAATTAACTGATTTTCTCATCTTGAAAAGTGTCTTTGTGACTCTTAAACTTATCTATTCTCCTCCCCCTCTCAAGTTAAATAAGAATTAGCCATTTTGGCATTGTATTGGATGCTCTACCTAAGTACGTCAAATCCCTACTCAAATGTATACCTTTTGATCAATAAGAATACTTGTGTTTACCTCCTTCATGACTTTTCTTAGTGTGTTCATTTTAAATGTTTGATTTTGCAAAAGTGAAGACTATGGATTCCTTAGCATGTTATTTCATTCTATCATTAATTTGTAGTTAGAAATTTTCTTCTCATAGGGCATGTGAAGTGTTTTAGTAAATGTCTAATATTTAGTGAGTTTTACTATTAATTAGTGCCCTCAAAATCCTCTTGTATAGTCCTACTAGCTTTACACATTCATCTATAACCTAAAAATGTATCATTGATGTGAGAAGATGAAGATTGGAGAAGTGTATGTTTAGTTTATCCTTTGATTTCAAGTGTAGCATGCATATGGTTATATTTCATCATGTTATTTGGCATATCACCTCCCTTATATTAGTTTGATTTTATTTATCTCTCTCCCTTTTCACCCCCCAAGTTTATTAGTAATTTTAATCCAAAGTGGTACATCAAGGGGTCTAGCCCTATCTAGAGATTCACCTCATTCCTTAAGATCCCACAAGCTTAGAGGTGATTCCATTGTTCCACTTAGATGAGGACATATTTGAATCTCATCAAAGGGTGAAAATACAAGTGTCAACACCTACTTGAAAAGTGTGCTCTGAATGGTGGTGATCAGCTTGTTATTTCATTCTATTTTGTTTCATATGAAGATTATCTTTCAGGGTGCTAAGGATCTGATCCTAGGTTTATAGAATCATGTCGATTGCTTGAGCAAGTGAAATACTAAGGGTGTATGGAAGGATATCTAGTGGTGCTTGACCATATAATAATTCATATTAATTCATTTAGTTGAAGTGTGGTATGAGGTATTGTAGCACCATTCAGTGAGAGGGAGTCACTTTACCCACTAATGTTATTATTCTAAGGTGAAGCAATGAAGGAAAGTTTCCAAGATTTTGTTGACAATTTCAGTCTAACCATTCATTTATGTATTATACCCAAAACTCATCTTAAGTTGGGTGTCAGTGCATCAAAATATATATATGCAAAAATGGTTGGTGAAGGTTTCATCATGATCTGAGACAATAGAAGAAAGAATGTCATGAAGATGAGAAATTTGGTCAAAGAAAATTTGTGAAACTATGAAGGTGATATAAGGATGGCAGAGGGCATAAAAATGACTATATTTGGATAGTCAATCAACCATAACCAAGATAATTTTTTCCCTATAAATTTTGGGATACCCTTAATGAAATAAATAGAAATATGTATCCAAATTATGGTAGGGATTGCCAAGGGTTCAAGCAACCCAAGAATTAGTGTTGTTTCACTCTTGTTACATTGTTAGGTATCACATTTAGCTACCATCTTTTGAATTTATTTTTTCATGTCCTTCCAAAATAATTTTCATCATTCCCACTCATAATTTTTGAGAAAAATTAAGTAATGTACATATGGAGAAGCATGGAATTCATATAATACAGCCTACTAAAGATCTATGATATGGGGAAGCACCAGATGGCCTTTATATTGCAAAGAATCACCATCCCATGAATAATGTGGTATGGTCAAGGGGTTATTGGACAACTATTTAATGATTTAGGATAATAATGATTCATCGACATACCCCTATTATACATCATCCAACCAATTTTGAATAGGCATGGAAATCATTGAAAGGGAAGCTTGGTCTGTAAATATGCAAGATAGAGCATCAACCATAATATTATCATAACCCTTCTTGTAAGTGATCTCACAGTCATAACCCATGAGTTTGTTTACCCATCTATATTGTGATTGAGTAGAGACCCATTTTTACAAGAAATATTATAGACTTTAGTCATCAATTTTGATTTAAAAATGATTCCTTAGTAGGTATGGCCACCACTTCTATACTGCATGCAAAATGGCCATCATTTCCTTCTCATAAGTAGAGAGTATTAAATTATTACCAAAAAGGGATTTTAAAGTGAATTTAATTGGGCATCCTTCTTTGAGGATAACAACACCAAGTCTATTACCATGAGCATCACTCTTAATAGTGAAGGTCCTGGCAAAATATGACATATCTAGAATAAGTGTAGTATACATAGCTTGTTTCAATTCTTAAAAATTCACACTAAAAATATTTTGTCCATGTAAAATCATCCTTTTTCAATATAATTGTCAATGGAGATGAAATATTGCCATAATATTTGACAAACTTGTGATAATATCTAGTTATCCCCAAAAAATCATGGAGGTTCTTAAGTGTCTAAGGATGAGGATAATTTATCATTGCAGTTCTTTTTTTGGGATCCACCCAAACCCCTTGGGATGAAATAATATGCCTAAGATACTCCAAATCATCTTGGATAAAATCACATTTGGACTATTTTACATAGAGATGATGATCAGAGAGAAGTTGTAGTGTGAGCTCTAGATGTTGGAGATGCTCAAACCATGTTTTACTATAGATGAGGATATCATCAAAGAAGACCAAAATGAATTTATATAGGTAGGGATATAATATTTTATACATTAATGCCTGTAATGTTGAAGGATCATTAGTGATGTCAAAGGGCATGAATAGAAACTCATAGTGTCCATCATGCATTTAAAAAGTTGTCTTAAGAATATCATCCTCATGAAGCTGGATCTGGTGATAACTAGAGTGGATAACCAGCTTATATAAAAATTGAGTGACATGAAGCTCATAAAGAAACTCATAAATAATAGGTATCATGAACTTATCCTTTATTATGATGTGATTAAGTTCTCAAAATTCAATGTAGAGGCACCATGACCCATCTTTTTTCTAGATAGGGAGAACTAGGGAAGAATATGGGCTGGTACTAGGGAAAATAATGCCTTGATTTAGTAAGTCTCAAATGAGCATCTTGATCACAGTCTTTTATTAAAATGGGTAGTGGTAGGGCCTGATGTTGGGAGGAATGCTTCCAGGAAAGAGCTGAATATGATGGTCCTCTATTTGTGAAGGTGGCAATCCCATTAATTTGGCAAAGACATATGCATACCTATGAAGAATGGTTTATAGATGAAAAGGAGTATTGGAGACCATTGATGGTTGCATTTGAATGAAATGGAGTTGGGTAGTGATGTCATGTGAAATATTCCTAAGAAGTTTTTCCATGTGATGTGAGCTTATGGTGCTAAAAGGCCCCTGGTGTAAGCCTTTGAATGTGTGTTTTTACCTATTGTCTAAAAACTACATCCAAAGTTTATCAAAGTCCCATAAAATGGATCCAAGTGTGCATAACCATTAGGCTCCTAAAACAACATCACATCCACATAATGATAAGGAAAACATATCAGAATGTAAGTTATAATCTCCAATATAGATACATAAATTGTAACACTTCTATTTGTAAGGTAATGTACACCCACTGGCAATCATGAATTCAAATTTGGAGTAAGGATGGATAAAATAATTAGCTTATTCAGTAATCTAAGGGTCAATGAAGTCATGAGTACTACTAGAATCAATGAGTATTATGAGAGGAATCTTCTTGAAGTAACCCCTAGCCCACAAAGTTTATATGGTGGTAAATACTTCTAAGGCATGGAGAGAGATCTCTAGTTTGTCTTCTTAAGAAGCAAGTTCCATAATTGATTGAGCTTCTTTTGGATCTTCTACTATATCCTGAGCATCTTCCCAAACTTTAATTTTGGGTGGAGAGTCCAAATTTACTAGGTATATCTTTTGTTTGACACATCAATGTCCTCAAGTGAATTTGTCATAATAATTATAACATAGTCCTTTTTCTCTATGCTATCACATCTCTACTTGAGTTAAATGCTTGATAAGAGTGGTTTTGTGGGCTGGCATATGTGAGATCATTATGGAGTTGTATTTTTGAATGGAGCAAAATTAGATTTGAATCATTGTTGAGTTGTGATCTTATCCTCTACCAACTTAACCAACATTAGGGCTTCCATCATTGTGTTGGGCTAAAACATTTCAACCTCAGATCAAATTGCATCTTTTAGTCCACTAACAAAGCAACTCCTAAAGAATTCATCAAACAATCCCTATATGTGATTGGTTAGTTTTTCAAATTCTGATTGATATTTTCTCATAGTTCTTGTTTGGAAAAGTTTAGTGAGTGATCTATTGAAGTCATCAAAAGCATTAGGTCCAAACCATTACAAAATGAGTGTGCAAAATTGGTCCATATTGGCTCATCATGTCCCTTGATATACCAATAATTCCATTGAAGGGCTTCATGTTCCAAGTGAAATTATGCAAGTGAGACTTTTTTTGCATCAAAATTATTATGTAAACTAACATATTATGCTACTTGATAGGTATATCTAGTCGGATCTGTACCATTAAATCAAGGAAAATAAAGATTCAGTCTAGAAAATTACTGGAAGAATAAAATCTAGTGTTTGAAGAGGACTCTATATGTCATTTGTTGTTCAAGGTGGTATGTTAAATATTGAGGCCAAGAATTTTTTCATCAAATTCTTTGATTTGGGTTTTGAGGGTGGTAATTTCATCCTCCATGTTTTTTCTCCTATTTAGGTTACTACAATGGCCAAAATAAGAGTGTTTGTGTAATGGGTAGGAAAACTAGAGTTAAGACACATTTAGTAGGGAATTTTTTTTATTTATGTGAAATCTAAGGGGGTAAGGGTACTTTTTTTTGCATAGTGGGAGTATGAGTGATGAAGGTGAGGGAAATTTTAGAAGTGAAAATGAAAAAAACTAGAAAATTTATCACAGAGGGACAAAGGAGTATAAAAGGGAGATGATCACTATGGAAATTTTTTGAGGTAAATAGATAAAAATAGAAGTTATGGAAAAACATAAAAAAAGGAAAAATTTAGATTTGTGGGAATTGGGAGTGGAATCAGGATATGGGACCTCAAGGAAGAAAATGCAGAGAATGGACATTTAGATGTCTAGATAAAGTTTGAGGATCAATAGGGATATAGATTGAGAGATATAGAAAATAAAATAAAATGTATACTCTACTTTTATGTGTCCAAAATTTTTGGTTTTTGGTTTATATCAAATGTCTCATTATAAGTCCTCTAATTAAGAGACTTCTAATACTCTACTGATATTTTTCTAAAACTAATAGGATGAAGATTTTATGGTTTTTAGTTTATATTAAATTTATAGCTACAAGTCATCTAAGAGTTTTCTAGGATTATTGTAAAATTGGTATGGCAAGTCTATTGATACTGTATTGGTAATATGCAAATATCTGATATGGCAAGTTGATTGGTACACCACTAGTAATATCCTGAAACTGATAGAAATGGACCCCAAGTTTCTATGGTTTCTTAATGTTTTAAATATATATCTCTAGCCACCAATACCATCTAATTGAGTAATACTCACCAAAAAATTTCTTACCATGGATTTATTCGTAAATGACAACTCTTGGTTTTCCTCATGGGTGGGAACTAGTCAATCAAGATAGGGTCATTTCCCATTTTTTTGGTAGGTCCTTTCAATGGACCAACTACTTTAGGGTTATTTTGGTACTCCTCATAATGATTTAAAGGTCTTACAACCAAGTAATTTCCATACTTATGTGGATAGGTATTTACTCTACTCTGAAATAAATTATTGTGATACATAAAAATACTTAAATGAATTATGTAGAGAAACATAAAAATCACTTTTGAGAGGAAAAATTTGGCCCTATAAAGCATGAAATAATATATTTATTTAATGAAAATACTTGAAATAATAAGTTTATTTTATTAACAAAATTTTTGAAGGGACTATATTGATCATGGTACACTTTGAGGGGACCACCTCATTTGAGAAATCCCAATAAAACAAATTTGTTGATGCCTTCATTGGTCTCAAAACTTATATACTAAGTATAATATTATCAAATACTACTTCTCATGAATGTGTGATAAAACAAAATGCTCACGAGATGACTTATAAAGCATGGTTTCCATAGCAAATAATATACTAATAAAGTAAAGAGGAGTAGTACATGTTCTTAACACCTTGGCATAGACTTAAGGGTTCTTATCAATCATGAGATCTCCTTGATCACCCTATGGGCTTATCCCACTTTTGAAAACATCAAACCTTAATATACAATATCTTTGATAAGTCTTGGGAATTAACTTTCAATCTTGATCAAATAAGAAAATTTTCTTGGAGTCTACAACTCTTTAATCATCTCAACTAGCCTTGCAATATTGACAACCATGAAGGCTGGAGAGAATACTATAGACCTATATATACATGTTTCTTGAGATCTTATAAGTTTTTTAATTGTTCTTAATATTTCATGCTTCAAATAATCTTGGCCTTTTGGGCCTGCAACCATCAATGCTATTGAAGGGAGCTTGAAATTGAAACCTTTCATTATCAAACTTTGCATCCACATTATTCTCCTTGATCCTTCACCATTATATAATTTTAATCATGTATGGAAACATTTAGGCTTGGTAAGGCCTTGAGAGTGTTGAAGAGGCCTATATTCCTACAAGTTCATCACAAGAGCATTGAAGCCATAAAACATGCATGAAGGTTCTTATGATCCTAGATATAGACTCTCATAACATTCATAACTCTTATAGACATGTTACAATCCTTAATAATACCTCATTAGCTTTTAGGATAATGGGTAATCCCACAATCTTGATTTGAATCTAGATTGGAAGAACCACTTGCCACTTCTATGAGATTGTGGCATGCACCCTTTACACCTCCTCACCTTACTTCAACATGCATGATGACATGATTGTATAGGCATACAAATGAGTGATAAATAACTTTGAGGGAATTGATGCATTGATAATTTAATAAACATTCTATAGAGCTTGTAGCCTTTAAATTTTCTTTCAATTTTCTTTGTAACTTATTATGGAGGGTCCAAATCATGCTTAGGAATTAGAGCTTTGGTATCTTCTTTTTGAAAACTTATAACTCATGTTTTAGCATCATAAACCCATATTTTATTCTTAATCAATATTTAAACCTTAAAACCTATCTATAAGACTGCAAATGAGCCTTATGAATTCGCAAAAGTCTTGAAGATTTAGAAAAAAAATCATTTTTTTCTCCTTGCCAACTTCCATTCTACAAACCTAGGTGACTTAACCATGTTCATTCTTCATGAAGACCAACATTTTCAAACTCTAAAATATTTTGTATTGCAATATTTATCTCCAATGGAGAGTTCCTTGGGCTAGTTTATGGCCCTTCCCCTAAGAGAAAAACACCTCAAAACATGTTGAAAACCTCTTTTTATCTATAGACATGTATAGGTATTTTCAAGCTTGAAACCTCAATAAAACCCTATATTTGACTCCTATGGCCTAAAAGATACATATTTTATAAATTCTATCTAAGATATTTGGCATCATGGAGGACTTGAGAAACTCATATCTCCTACTTGGGCATGCTCTTAAATGTCACAAAGTGAATACACATGTTTGTAGGGCTTTGGTAGGGTTTAAGAGTACATATAAGATCATCGATGGATCCACATGATTTGAATCATATCAACTTACTTTTATGGTTTAGTATGGTTCATAATAAACCCTTTACATATTCCATCACCCATTCATTGTCATAAAGTATGAGGATTACACCCAAATCCCTAACCATGCATCTCTTAGGTTATCTAAAGGTTACTTTAGGCTCGTTTGTGATTATTCACATCCATATTTATCACTTACTTAATCTTAACACTTGTATATTTTCATTAAATACCTTAAAAATTTCATCTAATGGCCACACCAATCCTTGCAACTTGTAAGTAGAGATGAATCATCCTTGAAAACTGCTTTTAGGTGTTTGTGAGTAAGATGTTAAACTTGTTTTACCTTATTTTGAGGTATGTATGCATTTATTTAGTTTTTTAAGGCCTCTTAAGTCATGAAAATTATGAGAGGGACACTATTTTAATGCTATCTAGTGTCTTATAGCTCAATGTGGACCTCCAACCATTAAGAAAACCTTGTAATAACCTTTATTCTCTTGAAAACCTTCATGTTTGAAGGTTTTTATGACTTGGTCTACATATTAAGGAATAAAGGAGAAATTGATACACATGTATATGCTTGAATAATGGGGTTTTATCCATTATTTCATCCATGAAGCTCTTAAAAACCCTACAACTGTGTGCTTACAAGCCAAAAATTGTAACTTTCTAGGGATACACTCATTGTTCATGTCTTGTTTTTCATGTGATACTACTTGAATATTGTCATTTATTACATTAATCTCCACTTCATTTAAGGAACATAAACAAGGTTATGAGACCATGTACACTTCAAAATAATGGTGTATTCTACACTATAACTCTAGGAAAACCTATAAAAAGACTTCAACTTCATATTTTGAAGCTTTATCCTTGAGGAAGGTTTGAAATCATGAGAAAAATTTGACCTTTCTGGATTGATCTAGAGAATATCTTCATCAAACATCTTAAAAAACTCTTGAAGTATTGAAACTACCATGATCATGCTTGGATGAGTAATAATTTAGTGGTGTTCAAGTTCACTCTCCTCACGTTGAAGGAATTGAATGCCACTAAAGAGAAAGAATAGAGGGAAATCATTAAGTTCAATGCCTTTTTGACCAATTATAAAGATAGGATGGTTGGATTAGGGTATTTAAATATAAATAAATGACTGTATAAATCCTCAAATGGGATGACTTGACCTTTTATAACCTTATAATCACTTTTAAGATATTTTTCTTTCTTTATGACCTTGGT
The DNA here is from genome assembly GCA_037957365.1 of Torreya grandis. NCBI lineage: Eukaryota > Viridiplantae > Streptophyta > Pinopsida > Cupressales > Taxaceae > Torreya > Torreya grandis. The sequence goes on along the minus strand of JARHVA010006237.1, from coordinate 35,703 downwards.
ATGCATCATTAGACTCTTTTGGACCTTAATTTTCATTAGAAAGAACCTAAATATTTATTTATAAATATAATATGATGATAAAAAAATTCATTATACCCATTTTTGATGCATTTACCCTCAAGACATGGATAATGACCCTTAGATCCTTCTACTTATGAAACACTAAATTGATAATGGATCTTTTAAGACACTAACCATGGAATAAACATCAATTAAATAAGTATGATTATATATAAGATGTTAAAGACATCCATTTATTGAAAAATATGAAACTAGGATCTTTTTAATTCCAAACATTAACTTGAGACCTCATTCAAGGTGTTTGATGATAAAAAATGAAGAACAACCTACTTAGGAAGCATGAACAATATTGGGCATACCTAATTCTATGTTGTAATAGTCATCATGAAGGTGATAAGGAGATCATACTCAAATTATTATTATAAATAATACCCCTCACCAAGTGTGTAATGTCCAAGATACTAAAGGTGGATAGAATAACCAACATTCTTATGAACTCGAAGGTGTGGTTGCCTTCCTAAAAACCTAGACCAATTACCTTAAGCATCTAATGGGAATGGATTAATATAATCCTCTATAAAACTCACATATGAAGGTGTAACCTTTGCTATAAAATCATATACTATATTTTAAATAACTAAAAATTTACCCTCAGACACACTAACAAAAAGAAGAAAGTAACAATTATGCTAACAACACTTATAGGGAGGAAGAAACACTATACTAAATAAATAATGTGATAAAAAAATTAAAGGAATGAGAAAAATAACATAATATTTAAAAATTCTTTTAAATTAACTCAATAAACTTAAATCAAATAAAAAACCCTTGAAATATTTTCTACTCTATGCAAGTACATCATTGTTTGGTTGATAGGGGTAAGTGAAAGCTAGTTTTGTAAACTGACTACTTGACATACCAGTTCTTAACAATGGTTCCTTGGAAATGAGTAATAATACATTATATCCTTCAATGATAACCTATTTCAATTAATTTCTCTCGAAATATTTAAATGGTTCATGGATGTTTTTTATACTAATAATTTTCTTTGGTAACTCATTAGCATTCAATTGCATAACTTATTTTCTCAAGACAACTAGTATTACCATTAGTTTGACAAGATAATCTTGATATTTTAAGATATATTTGGACTTTTAAAACTAAGGGATGACTAATAAAATTTCATTATTATCCTCATGATACTCCTTAGGATCTACTAGCTTGCCAAAAGCCTCAATTTTTTTCTATCATGTTAAAATACTGCTACCAAACTTCACTAAGATCATCTTGAGGATTTATAAGGATTGGTAGAATGGTTTTTTTGGGCATGTTAAACTAATATTAACTTGATAAAAATTAATTAATTAATTCATCTTTATTTTATATGACCTCAAAATCTGTAATGAGATCAAAGCACTGTTACCACATTTCATCAAGGTTTAATTTTGGCTCCATGGGAGATGGTATGAAGGTGCCTTCTTGCATACAATAGGAAATTCAATATGTATTTTTCATACAATCATATGGATCATATTTATAACAAAATTTATCCCAATCATAAGAATAAAAAACATGAATATCATCTACTTATTAGTTTCTTCATCATGAAAAAACATCTCCCTCATTCAATATTTATGTTCCTAAATTAGTTTCTTTAATGAGCTTGTATGGGTGATATTCATGATGTTTAGTTTCCCATTCATTAATTAAAAGATCATGGATGACTTTAAGGAAAGTGGTTGGTTCATGGCCTAAAACATAATCTTCTTGATCAAGAATTATACAGTTAACATTGGAAACATTGAACATATATGGCTTTATGTGATATCTACCAATTGGCTCAGACTTGATAATGAATCTAGTTTCATACCTTGTCCTAAATAAAATATGAGACTAATATGATGATAGGTAGACCAAAATATTATATTTGAATTCTCTAGATAAGTATAATGAAAAATATGGTGGGAGATATATAATGAAAACATCTTGAGGTATTGATAAATTAGGACAAGTACAAAGTAAGGCCCAATCCCTTAATCACACCCACTATTTTAGTTCATAATCAAAGCCTAGTTTTTTATCCACTTACTTAGGCATAACATAACTAATTTCACCAAATTCAGTTATAAAATTTTGAACCATGTAGTCACTTATGATCAAAGAAAGATATAATGAGGATGATAGTCACTTACACTAGAATGTTCTCCCTTAGACTGAAGTGAATTAGTAAGGACTAATTTTACCTCCCTTGCTAGTCTAGCTGAAAGATGAAGGTTAAAAAGGGATTCTTATAACAAATCCTTTTATCCTAGAATGGATAGTGTCTACCACATGGATATGTTGATATTTTTATTCTTCATTTTTTTAATGATGTTAAATGGAACACTACTAACATTTGGTTGTACTGTAGGAGCAATATTTTCACCTTGAACGTGAGTGGATTGGATTTTATTATTAGGTAAGAAACTAGTTATTATAGATTAATTTTTAGAAATATCAACCTCCTCTCTAATGTTCACTATTTTAAGGATAAATTTCCATTTAAAAAACTTGATTTTATTGTGTTTTAGGTGGCCCAATAGTTTTGTTCCCCTTGTAAATCTCTTGAGAAGAATGCAGAGCTATAAGTTGACCAATTGAGGAAGGTATATCTCCCTCCATTTCCATTTTCTTGAACCTAATATTATGGGATACTGGGATGACAAATTTTCTTTGATATTTAATTTGGTTCATACCATATATTTCACCTTCTTTCTAACTCAAAAGAGTGGACTCACCTTGTACTTGATTTGGTTCATTTCCTAATTCAACTTATGGAGTTGGTGTAATAGATTATCCTTTGGAAGATATCACACTCTGGATAATTAGATCCTAATTTAATACACCATTTACACAAGTTTTCTGATTGTGATGTTTATTGAAAGTAAACCACCATTAATAATCCTACATCAAATTGTTTTTCATGGTCACAATTGCCTTTTAGGTAATAGTAACATTAGGATTACGGCTATTGTAAGTGCTATCATGAGTAATTTACCCCTATGCTTGATAATTAACTTAATAATGTTTTCTATTGGGTTGGAAGGGTTGATTATATGTGTTGGGTGAATATTTTGTCACCAGCTAATTAATGGGCAAAATAAGTTGTTTTAACCATATCATAGGGAATTCGGTAGGCCAAATGTGCAAGTCTACCTCATCAAAAGGGGAAAAATCTTTCCTCTCATCAAGGGGAGGTTTCCTATAAATATGAGGAGCTATATAATATGTGTGTGTGTGTGTGTCTGTGTGTGTGTAGAAAATAACACTCAAGGTAGGATAACACCATCCATCTCTCTTTTTTCAAAGATGATGTTCATAGACATAAGAGAATTCTAGTGAAAGCACTGGAGGCACTTCTCTTCTTTAATAAGTGTTCTACAACAAACAGTAATAATTCTGTCTAGAAAGTAACTGATAAGTAACTGGAATAGGGTGCAATAACCAACAGAATGAGGTGTAGCAAAAAGTATTCACCTCAACTACCAAAGAGTGCAATATGAAGGATAATGAGGGCACAAAGTCATCCTAAGGTCCTTTACACAGAAATAGAAAATAGACAAACACACTAAAGACAATTGTGGCAGCACAAAGTCTTCCCATAGTTGGCTTCAAGACACGTTCTTCACTACTTCCACTAATTTTGCTTGTTAAATTAAATGGATAAGAATGCATTTAGGAAATAGACAATTTGAACAATCTCCTAAATGAAACAAGCTATCATAGTACAAAGTCTAAAAGTAACCTACTTTCTCATTCAAACAAAGAAATATGATTGATAATCTAAGCTCAAAGTCTCAGTAATCGCCTCTCAATTTTGGTAGAGTTTTGCTTCTATATCAAAAAGATCTCCTTTTGCATAAAATAAGAGATTATAATATATAGTAGACAAGAAAGGCTTGGAACTTTGTTTCATGGAATGGCCCATGCTGCATTTAATGCCTTGAATGCATTTCCATTTTTGTCAAAGTGCCATGCTAGAATAGGGCATCAGCCTTGACTTTGGTGTATAGAAACATCTCCAATGTCTTCTCCTCAGCATGGGTTGTCTAGTCTTTCTCCCCATATGTACATGGCTATCCCATCACTTTTATTCAAAGGGAGAAAATAGGCAATGCCTTATAATGTTTGTGAGCTCAGATGTCTACTTGGTGGACTGTTCCACTTACTGGAAATAACTCTTACGTAGATATTTCAGTATATCCTATAGCTTTTCCCTCTTTCCTTGTGTAATTTGAGCTCTCAGGCTATCTTCTTTAGTGGGTCACTTAGTTTGTTCTTCAAGTTCTGTGCCACATTTTAAAATCAATAGATATTTCATTACCTTGAATTTTACATCTATGGGGACATCACTGGTTGCTAGTCACTTGAACCACTTTGAACCAATGAACCTTTTAACCATGAGATTTCATTGGTTTAATAGTTCAATGGTTTGGGAAGTCTTATCAGCTCCTTAGTTCCATCACTTCTTTCTAAGTCTCTCAAGCTTTGAAATTCCTTTAGATTTATGTCTTTGGAACACCCCAAAGGGAAGGTGTCCCTTAAGGCTTTGAGAAAGGTCCATTTCATGGTTGTTAAGAGTCCCCCGCAAGGGTACCTACCCTTTGGGGTCCTTTAGGTGGCCTTCTTCTTCAAATCCTTTAGAAAAAATGTCCAAAGGAATTCCTTCAGACATTTTGTTAGAAAGAAATCTTTCCTTTGCTTTTGCCACTTTCTGTTAGGCCTTTGAACATTCCTTCAGACAAAAAGTCTGAAAGATTTCACTTGTAAAATTCCACCACGAAAAATCCCTCCAAAAGATATCCTTTTATTCCATTTTCCCTCCACAAGGGCACTTATCCTTCAGGCTTTGGGACACCTTCCTTTGAACCTTCTGATTGAACTAACCAATTAAACGGTTCAATGGTTCAATCTTTTGTTTGAAGCCTTCTTTCATTTAACTCTTTGAAAGCCATTGAACTTGCCAAAGTGTTTGAACTTTGAACTTGCTGAAGCACTTAACTCTTTAAGCCTATCGATATCATTGAACCTTTGAACCTTTGGAAGTGGAGTTCAATGGTTTAATGGTTCAATCCTTTGTTTGAAGCTCACTGATAGATGTTTTGGTTGAACCTCAGTGATGAATTGACCTTGAAATTGCCTAAGTGTTAGGAACTTGTTTCTGTGTGAGAGCCCACCTATTGAAGTCATTGAACCTATTGAACCTGTGAGTCCTTTAGCTAAAAAATCTTAAATAATGAAGAATTTTAATACTCAAAACATTTTTGAGAAGGGAGGAAAGAATTTTGGCCTATAGGACCAAAATAGTTCATCTGTTGTCCCCAAAAATGAGTGACACATTTTGCGAATAATAGCTGGCTCCAATTGGGGAACTTCCATTGATTGTAAAAATAACTGAAGGGAGTAGAAACCAAAATCTCTAGTACCTTTAAGTATGCCATTGGACTATGGAGTCATGTTACCCAAAAATAAAGGCACCAAAAATGAAAATGAAAAGCATAAGACAGAACTAAAGATTATACAAATATACATATGTACAACTGATGTCACTTGATACTTTAAGGATTGAAGTCTTTTAGATGCTACCCATTACGAGGCAGAGAAAAGGATGTGCCATCTTGATACTTTAATAGGAAACTATTTTCACCATTAAGCTAATGGATAGTAAATGGGTCTCTACATAGGGAATCAAATTTCCCATGCATTCCCTTTGGTTCTCTTCTCTTGTCCCATAACAAAACTTGATCTCTAATTTGAAAATCATGGGTTTTTGCTTTTTGGTCAAAGAGATTCTTCACTAGACTTTGATGTGTAGCAATTTGGTCCACCACCATAGTTCACTACTCATCTATCTCAATTAAGCACATGATCTTCTTATTGATGGAGCTTTCATATGTATGATATTTGATCGTCTTTGCCAATTTTAGTGCTGGCAATTCTAGGGTGATTGGTGTCTCTGCATTGAGACCATACAAAATTTGGAATGGTGACATACCTATAATCCTCTTGGGTGTAATTATATCTACCTATAAATCATCAACCAATGCTTTATGCCATGTTCATTGGTTGTCATCCACCAGCTTCCTGATGATGGTCACTAGGTTCTTGTTGCTTGATTTAGCTTGGCAATTCCCTTGTGGAAAATAATCAGAGGAATGGGAGAGGGTAATCCCATAGTAAAAATAGAACTGAGTGATCTCATAAGAAGAGAAATAGGCTACATTATCTGTCATAATCTTGGTTGGGACCCCAAACCTAGAAATGATGTTTTCCTTGAGGAAATTACATACCACTTCTAAAGTAGCATGCTTGGTTGGAATTTCTTCCACCCATTTGGTGAAGTAATCTATGGCTGTGAGGACATAATCATGTCTAGCACTTGAAGATGGGTTTACAACACCAATGAAATCTATTCCCCATTACTAAAATGGCTCTTCTATCACCACTAGCTTAAGAGGAAAACCAACTAACTTGGGTCTTCTAATAAACTATTAACATAGTTCACACCTTCATACCCATTTTTATGCATCTTGAAACAAAGTAGGCCAATAATACCTGGCTCACAGAATCTTATGGGCAATTACAAGAGTAGAAAAATGTCCACCATGGTCTAGATTATGGAAGTACTTTAAAAGTTGGTTCTACTGCTCTTTATCCATGTAGCAAAGGAACACTCCATCGAGGTTTCTGTTATACAGGCTATTGCCTCATAGGACAAAATTGGTAGCATTTAATTTGATAGTCCTCCTTTCTTTATGAGACAGGTGAGCAGGACACTCAACATAAGTAAGGAAATGAGCAATACTTGAATACCACTCATTCATGGTGGAGACAAAGAGGACTATTGGCATGTCTTCAATTTTTACTTCTCCATGCCCTGTTCCTTCTGGTCTGTTATCAGTAATCAATTGGCAGAGGCCCCTTCCCTGTGCAAGCTTTGTTGGTTTGATAACAAGATCAAACTCTTATATTTTAGCAATATAATTACCTCTTTTGGTTCCAAACTCCTGCTGAGTTAATATGGATTTGATTGTGGTATCAAGAATTAGTGTAACAACATGGGAATTCAAAAAGTAAAAGTGGAAATGCTTCACTGCCTTTACCACTACATAAGGATGCTTCTTCAAATTTAAATATTTTAGTTCATGAGCTTTGAGAGGATAGCTCATGAAGGATATGCGAGACTCCATAACTTATTTGTTCTATTGAACTAGAATTGATGAAAGTGTGTGATTAGAGGCATAACTGTGCATTGTGAAATCTTTGGTATTATCTAGACAAACCAGAATTGGGGCATAGCCAATAGCTATCTTAATGTCTCAAAACACCAATTTGCCTTCTTCAGTCTAATTGAAAGTGGCCTTTACCTTCATCATGTTTACAATATGGAAAGTCTTCTCTATGAACTTAGGGATGAATCTTCATAAAAAAATTCACCTTTCTAAAGAAAGAGTGAACTACAGTCTTACTTGTGGGTAGAGTAAGCTCTTGAATGGATTTGACTCTTTCTAAGTCAATATTTATGCCTCTTAGGATATAATGTGTCTAAAATGTTTCCCTTTTGTTACCCCAAAAATAGACTTCTTGGGATTTAGAGAAATGCCATTCCAGTGGCATCGTTCCATCACTTATTGCAAATGGCACACATGATCAAGGTGATGCTTAGAAAAGATGGTCAAGTAATCAAGGTATACCATAATGAACTTACCCATTTTGTCTTTAAAAGTAAGGTCCATTTCTCTCTAGAAAGTGGCATTAGAATTTATTAGGCCAAATGGCATTCTTTGATATTCAAAGGTACCCCAAGGCATGGTAAAGGTAGTCTTATGTTGGTCTGCTTCACCAACTTCTACTTGATTATACCTTAAGAAGCCATCCAGCATTGATAACATCTATGAACTAGTCACCATCTGAAGGACGTGATACATGATGGGTAGAGGGTAGTTATCCTTTAAGGATGACTGATTCAAATTCTTGAAAGGGGAAAATTATCCTAGCATTTAGCATTTTTTGTATTTTAGACAGAATAGTACCTGATATCTTTAGATTTCACTGCCTAGATTTTTGCTTGTAGGGCACCGAATCACTCTTGAGAGAAATTTTATGGAAAATTTCTTCAAGCCTGAGTGACTTTGGATCATCATAGGAGTATTCCAGGACATCCATGTATTGGTTGAGTAGAGTAGTAAATTTGAGTCCCTCCTCCCAGTGTAACACTTCCCAATGTTCACCATCTTAGGATTTTCCTTGGTACCTAAATTTATCTAATCAAACTCCTGAGAGGAGCTTGAATCCATTTGTTGCTATTAGATGAACCTATCATGCTTGTCAAATAGTTTTTCAAAGGAAACCAGGCCTTTTGGGATTTTATATCCTTTAAGTTGTAGGAATTCTTCACCTGCATTTAAACTTGATTCAGAAGCTGGTTCAAGTTTATGAGGCTCATTGCCTTCAAAGTGAAGTTGTTCAAAGCTATTTTTTATTTTAGGAAGGCAATGATTTTGTGGTCACCATTGAACACTTTCCAATGATTGGCATTATTAGGTACACTTAGTCAAAAGACTAGTTTGATAGTGTACATGTCTCCCTTAAAATCTAGGTGAGGAACTAAGATAGTTACAGAAATAGCCAAAGCATCAGCTCGATCATTGAATTCCTTGGGTACTATTTATCTTTCAATTTGATCCCAAATGATATTTTGGTAATGATGAAATCTTTCATTCTTGGTTTGATATAGGTTTATCACTTGACAAACCATTAGCTCAGCATCTCCTTTGGTGTGAAGGAGTTTGATGCCCCTATCTTGAGTAGCCTTCAATCTAAGTAGTAGAGATTTGTACTCAGTAGTGTTATTGGTATTTCTGAACTATAATTTTTGTGATGAAGGAAAAATATCTCTTTGAGGAGATACCAACACAATCCTGGCTCTAGAACTGGTAGAGGAATAACTACCATGAAATTCTAGAATCCACACACTATCAAAAATTGATTTTACCTTAGATTCTTCTATGTTTGGAGGGGAGGATTCTTCTGCACTTATACTGCATTCTACCAATCCTTCTAATATTCCATCTGAATTGATTATTAGGCTATTACATTTAATAATTTCATTAGACATCACATGAACCTCCTCTATGGATAAGAAGTAATTACCTGTGCCTAAAGACTCAAATAGAATTTGAGCTTTAGGTGCTGATGTTTTAGTGACAACATATTTTACTTCCTTCTCAGGGAGAAATCTCTACATTACACCTTTGACTGGGATCCTCACCTTAGATAGGTCCATACTTAACTCACCTCTAACATATTTACAAAAAAATTGCTCAAGAAGGATGTCATATGAGGCTGGGATGTCAACCACCAGGACTGTCATCTTGATTCTCTTGTCTGGGAATGCTACAAATGCAAATTGGGTGTCCTTGATTTATCCCAGTAGTGGCACTTGTTTGTTTTCCATGGGGAAACATCTCCAAAATGTCTTGGTTAGTGTGAGACCAAGAGATTCTACCACTTTGGCAAGCATGGCATTGTGAGATGCACCTGAGTCTATGATGAAATTGTTCAACTGGTGTCCATTTATTAGTAGAGAGACATAAAATAGTTCTATCCTCTCAGGAGCAGTAGGAAGAACAATGACAAGGTTATTTTAGGTGGAAGTGGGGGTCACCTTTGGAGCAGCTAGTCTTGTAGGGATGGTTTTATTCTTTACATACTGAACCAACTTATCCAACTACTCAGGGTTGGATTATATGAATTCAAATTCAAACATTTGAATTTTAGTTTTCTTGACATGGTTGACTATGTCAAACATCTAAAATGAGTTAGGAATAGGGAAAGGTAGTTCATATTTTTTGTTTTTAGGGGGGAGGACTGATCTATGAAATTGAAGTTGAAGGTGAAGGCATGTTTGGAGTACTTACTTTTTTACTGCTCATAGGGTCCTTTGGCTGGAAAGGTAGAGAAGTTCCTTGTTTGGCAATTAAAATTGCAGGCTAAGCTCACTCTTCTATTTTTACCTTATCAACTTACTGGGATGACTAGTTCTTGGACTGGGTGAATACAACATATGATCCATCAACTATATTACCTTTACTTCTAGGTGCATCCTGGTAATTTAGGAAACTAATGTTAGAGTCACTAGCTAATTCTTCTTCTCCCTCTGTGAAGAGATTAACATCATCTTCTTGGTTTAACTCAGGCTAGAAGGAGAAATCAAATTCTATTTTGAGATATCCAACTATTGAATTGGTTGGAGGTGCTTTAATGGCATGTTTCCCTTGTGGGGGAGGAAGATGATTTGGCTACCCTTGATTCTTGGTAGCATTACCTTGGTATGTCTGATTGGGGAATGTCTTCCTTGGTATATCTTTGTATGAAGGAGTAGATGACATCCTTTACACCATTTACTTTCTAAAGCTAGTAACTCATTTGCCAGCTTCTACACCATTGGATTAGTGGTGCCCATAGATGAGTATTCAGAAGATGAAGAAGATTTACCTCTGTTAATATCTCTCCTTATCTTTCATGCTAAGATAACATCATCTTTCACCTCAGTGGACAAATCTTGAGTAGCAACAAAGTCTATGTGGCCACCACATCTCAGTAGAAAACTCACTTCAGGTAGCTATGAGCTAATGAAGAAACATTTAAGGTTCTCAGGTATTGGCTGAATAATTATAGGAATCCTATTCCTTAGCTTGTCAAATTTGGCTATAAAATCCCTCATAGGTTCATGAGGCTCCTTATTCATCTATGTGAACTAGGCTAGCAAGGCATGTGCATCTTCTGTAGGCTTGAACCTAGCTTCAAACTTGGATTTGTGAGTGTTTCATTCAGTCACTGACTGAGCCTGTAGATGGTAGAACTAGTCTACAATAGTGCCTTATAATGTCTCCACAAATAGTCTGACTGCCACGTCTTCATACTCCACTCCTATCACACCATAGGCCATGCTGAAGGCTGTAATATGTTCATCAGGATGAATTCTCCCAACACCAAAGAATTTGGGGAAATTTTTCCTTGAAATATGTGGTATCTCATGTAGAGGTGGAGTTAAATTGAGTGGGCCAAAAGAGTTACCCTAGGGGCCTTAAACCACCTTTATTTGAGTATGGAAAGGGGGGATAATAAATCTGGGTGGAGTATGTATAGGCAAAGCTTTGCTAATAGCAAAAAATAAAGCTCTACCTTGTACTGGTGACCTGGTATTAGTAAGAGGAAGACTCCTAGTTAATTGAACTTGAAGTCATGGAGGAAATAAATCAAAATTGCCCTACTTCACAAAATCAAAAATAGGGTCAACAACACCTTGACCTCTCTATCTTCTTGTATAGCACGGAGTTGCCAAATTGTAAAATTGAAAATAGAAAAGAACTAGCCCTGCTTCAGCTTGAAGCTTGAGACTTCAAACTACACGCTCTTCCCTAGTGGAGTTACCAAAAACTATTGGGTAAATATTTTGTCACTAGCTAACTGATGGGCAAAATAGGTTATTTTAACCATAGGATAGGGAGATTGGTCAGCCAATTGTGTAGGTCTACCTCATCAAAAGGAGACAAATCTCTCCTCTCATCAAGGGGAGGTTCCCTATAAATATGAGGAGCTATATATATATATATATATATATGTGCAAAAAATAACACTCAGGGTAGGATAACACCATCCATCTCTCTTTTCTCAGAGATGATGTTCACAGACATAGGAGAATTTTGGTGAAAGCACTGGAGGCACTTCTCTTCTTTTAGAAGTGTTTCACAGTAAATAGCAGGAATTCTTTCTGGAAAGTAACTGGAACATGGTGCAATAACCAGTAGAATGAAGGGTAGCACAAAGTCTTCACCTCAACTACCAAAGAGTGAAATATAAAGGACAATGAGGGCAAAAAGTCATCCTAAGGTCCTTTACACAGAAACAAAAAATAGATAAACACACTAAAGACAATTATGGCAGCACAAAGTCTTCCCATAGTTGGCTTCAAGACACCTTCATGATTACTTCCACTAATTCTATTTGTTAAATTAAATGGACAAGAATGCATTCAAGAAAGAGACATATGAACAATATCCTAAATGACACAAGATATTATAGCACAAAGTCTGAAAGTAACTTGTTTTCTCATTCAAACAAAGAAATATGATTGATAATCTGAGCTCAAAGTCTCAGTAATCGCCTCTCAATTTTGGTAGAGTTTTGCTTTTATATCAAAAAGATCTCTTTTGCATAAAATAAGAGATTACAATATATAACAGCCAAGAAAGGCTTGACACTTCATTTCATGGAATGGCCCATGTTGCATTCAATGGCTTGAATGCATTTCTAGTTCTATCAAAGGGCCATGCTGGAACAGGGCATCAACCTTGACCTTGGTGTACAAAAACATCTTGAATGTCTTCTCCTCAGCATTGGTTTTCTAGTCTTTCTCCCCATATGTACATGACTATCCCCTCAATTTTATTCAAAGGGAGAAAAATAGGATGTGCCTTTTAATGTTTGTGATCTCAGATGTCTACTTGGTAGACTATTCCACCTACTAGAAATAAATCCTGCATAGATATTTTAGTATCTCCTGTATCTTTTCCCTCTTTCCTTGTGCAATTTGAGCTCTCAAGCTATCTTCTTCAGTGAGTCACTTAGTTTTTTCTTCAGGTTCTAGGCTGCATTTAAAAATCAACAAATATTTCATTACCTTGAATTTGACATTTGCATGGATGTCACTAGTTTATGGTCACTTGAGCCACTTTGAACCATGAACCTTTGAACCATGAGAGTTCATTGGTTCAATGGTTCAACAGTTCAGGTAGTCTTATCGGTTCCTTGGTTCCATCACTTTTTTCTAAGTCTCTCGAGCTTTGAAATTCCTTCATCTTTATGTCTTTGGAACACCCCAAAGGGAAGGTGTCCCTTTGGGCTTTGAGAAAGGTCCATTTCATGGTCATCGAGAGTCCCCCACAAGGGTACCTACCCTTCGGGGTCCTTCGGGCAGCCTTCTTCTTCAAATCCTTTAGACAAAATGTTTGAAGGAATTCCTTCAAACTTTTTATCCAAAGTAAATCATTCCTTTACTTTTGCCACTTTCTGTTAGTCCTTTGAACATTCCTTCAGACTTTAAGTCTGAAGGAATTCCTTCAGACAAAAAGTCTAAAGGATTTCACTCGTAAAATTTTGCCACAAAAAGTCCCTCCAAAAGATATCTTTTTGTTCCATTTGCCCTCTACAAGGGCACTTGTCCTTTAGGATTTGGGACACCTTCCTTTGAAACTTCCAATTGAACTGACCGATTGAACCAACTTATGGTTCAATAGTTCAATGGTTTAACGGTTCAATCTTTTGTTTGAAGCCTTCTTTCGTTTAAGTCTTTCAAAGCCATTGAACTTGCTGAAGTGTTTGAATTTTGAACTTGCTGAAGAACTTAACTCTTCAAGCATGCCAATGTTATTGAACCTTTGAACCTTTGAAAGTTGAGTTCAATGGTTCAATGGTTCAATCCTTTATTTGAAGCTTATCGATGGACCTTTTGGTTGAACCTCAGCGTTGAACCAACCTTGAAATTGCCTAAGTGTTGGGAACTTGTTTCTTTGTGAGAGCTCACCTATTGAAGTCATTTAACCTATTGAACCTATGATTCCCTTAGCTAAAAAATCTTGAACAATGAATAATTTGAATACTCAGAACATTTTTGAGAAGGGAGGAAAGAATTTTGGCCTGCAGGACCAAAATAGTTCATATGTTGTACCTAAAAGTGAGTTACACATTTTGGGAACAACATTATGGATGATAAGGCCTAAAATTTTGTACTTTTTTCCTCCTTAAATAACCAATTCATTTACAAATTTATTCAATAGTGATTTCAACTCATGTAGCTTATTTGGAGGAGTTGTCCCTTGTCTAGCTAGTTAGTTGTTTGTTGCTATAATGGGTACCAAAGTGGGTTGTGTAGTTTATTTATGTGGGGAAAATTATATAAATTTTTTCAAGGGAGACCTTGGGTAAGTTTCCCAATCTTTAATGAGTTAATTTTAATCCTTAATGGCAAATATCATATGCATGAGGAAAAGTTGTACCCCAATAGACTGAATCATAACTTTTATATCATTCTTTAAAGATCTCAAATTATACAAGTAGTTTTAGGTGTAGGTTTAACTAGTTGTGAGATTATATATCCCAAGTATTTTATAATATAAAATTTAATTCCTCCATATATTCATGTGGATATCTATTTATGGTGGCTAGTTTTGCCATGAATGAGAGGTGGTCACTCTTATCCTCAAATTACTAGCACAATATTTCTCCCAACTCATCCCAATTGTGGATTGAACCTAGTTGTTGACCTTTGTACCATTGTAAATAAATTACCTTTAATTACATATCCATAAGCCTCACATATACATTTTCATTGGTGACATGGTGAACTTAAAAAATGTTTTCAACATCTTAGATGTGTTCAGTAGCTGTTGTGGAATTTTTAAAAATTAAGGATGGGATGACATTTAGGTTTGTAACATGTATGTCATAATACTATTGGAGATATAATGGGCTGACATAATTTAAGGGTATAAATATTAGGCTCTTTGTGTCTACCATATGAGATTTTGAGGTGGTACTAGGCTATGTTGGGGAGAATTGGTAACATAAAGGGGTATAGAATATGGATCAAGCCTTGGAAATCTCTTCCTTTTAGTTTAATTTAATGATGACTCAAAAAAATCAACCTATTTACCTCTATAATATTACTTTTTTGTTACTTTTGGCATAAATAATAGGCAATAATCTGAAATGAGGATCTTTTGAATACATTTTAGAGTCACCAAGTGATTTATATGTGTGTGCAATAATTAAATATTTCTAAGAGTACCACCAAATTCTTAGCAAAATATTTAATCCTATGGAGTATTAGTCCCACTAGGCATTTCATAAAATATTATCATGATGAAATTCACCTTATCCAATCCTGAGAAAAGTTTCAACTAACATACTGGAAACACTCCTAGGTTTTGGGTGACCTATGACAGGAGTGAATATCTATATAAGGCTATCTCCTTCCCAAATCATAGTGTGCCTGAATTAGGATTAGGTTACAACCATAAAACCTGCACTAACAAATCCTATCTAAGCCACACTAAGACTTTTGTTCAAGAAAAGAGAGAGAATAGATTGAAAACTTTAAAAAGAGGTGATGCACCAAGATCTTAGGGTCTCCTCTGCATACCTAAAATAGCACAATAAGACTGATAAAGACTAAATTTCACTTTACACAATCTCCAAATGAATCCTCTCTTATATAAGTGCTTTATATGGAGGTGGTGGCCTATGATATAACTAAAAGGAATGATTAAATGGTCATGAACAATACATAATTAGTGAGCTTCCACAACTAGTCAGATGTATAACCAATTGTAACATACCATATTACCTAAAAATACTTACCTACTTTCACCAACATGAATGCAGATGGGAATACACAAGGGATATCACTTTATACCACAAGTGTATATCAGCATAACATAATAATTCACATATGATACAAGCTTAGATAAGTTAAAACCTAGTTAATTTATTAATCCAAATGCCTTAAGCTAGCATTTATAGGAGTCTACAAAAGCAAAAAAAATCTATACCCATCAAAAGGATTCAAAAATAAGGCATTTCTAACCCCTATTATAATAAATATGAGACAAAAGAGAAGATAAAACAATATTAGACTACATAAATGTAGTTATTACATCATAACTCAATTTATCGAAGAGAGAAACCAAGTGGAAATAGAAGCATTCACCTCTCATCAACACACTAGACCTATCAATTTGATGGTCTCTCATGGAAGATGGGCATAGGAGTGGATAAGAAGGATTTATTTGTTACTATTTTTATAATTTGGAGTGCTTAAACAAGCATAATTTATTAAACTAGTTATTCCACTCTTTGAAAACATAAATTTCCTTCTTCTAAAGGCCTTAACTCATCGATCTCCACCTCTTGTAGATGTTGAAGGTTTGACATGGGTGGGAATATTATACACCTATTTGGAGTTGTGGTTGACTTAGGTTGACCATTAATTGACTCCATAGAAGGAGTTACTTGTATTTAAGATAAGTTTCAATGCCTCCATCATCTTTCATGATCTTTAATGGCCATTAACTTCACCTAAGATCATGTTTAACAGGTTTTAGGAGAATAATCCCACTAAAGTTCACCTTGAAATATATTATTGCCTCTAGGAGATGTATAAAAGTTCATGTAGTATCATTATTTATTTATGATAAGTCTTTAAGAGATCAATAAAATTTCATTTCATACCTAAACCTTGAAAATTATGTCTTCATTACTTGATTAGGTGATCTCTAGAGATCAATATATTCTTCAACAACATGAAATTCTACCAAACTTGTCAAAACCTACCTTATGCTCCTAGTGCATCATTATAAAACTCTCCTCATGATCCCCATGGGATATGGAAGCCTTGAAAATAATTATAAATATTCACAAAACTCTCAAAATATATAAAACATTATAAACATCCTTAATAAATACTCTACGGTCATTGAGAAGAGCATGTGGATTCATGAGATATGAATGAAGCTTTGTCTTTACCCTAATCACCATTAAGGAAACTCAAAGCCTTGCTTTAGTCATGGATATGGTCTTGGAGTTATTCAAAAAACCTTACATTCACTCTTTATCACCCATGAAGTTTATGAGATAAACCTATTAATCTTCTCTTTGAGAAGTCTTTAGAATTGACTTTCAATATTGATCAAATAAGAAAACTTTCTTGGAGTATACAACTCTTTAATATTCGTTAACTAGCCTTGCAATATTGACCAACATGAATGTTGTAAAGAAAATTTTAGACCTTGTTGGAAGAAAAATTAATAAGAGGCAGGGGGGGGGGTGAATTAGTCTTCAAATCTTTCTTATCAATTTCACTTAAGAAATTATGAACCATTCAAAAAGGCATATAGATTTAGAATGCATAAACACCTATATGCATAAGCATGAAACAAAATAACACATCACATATGTGGGAAACCCTCAAGGTGAAGAAAAACCACTAATATTTGTAAATTTATTATATTCCTATAACACAAACAACAAATTTAGTGAAGCACAACCTTCATATGGAGCACCAACCCCAACTAGCTAAGTACCAACTCAATTATGGTTTAACAAGCACCAAATTTCAAGGAGGCACCAACCCCATAGATTAATAAAAAAAATTAACCACATAAAACCTTTTATCACCTTCATAACACTTTATTTATAATACAATATATGATGATCACCTTCCTCAGTTCTTCTCTCTTCTATCCCTTTCAAATTGAATTCTAGGCTTCTTTGCTCAACTAGTCCTCTTCTTGACTTGATTAGGTCATATTAACTTGATTTTAATACATATAACCTATATAAAATATTAATAAAATATATTATACACTCATATTATTGTCTACAAAACATCATTATACTCACCAGTATATTATTATATTCACTTACACACTCACACATAAATAGGCCTAAAATTTCGTTATATATACAATCCTCTAGATCATATATATTTTGGCTAGTAATATACACTTGAATAGTTATGTTATAATTTAAATAGGTATTATAACAAATTTAATACATTAACAAATCATTATAATATGTCTTCCTTATCTTGAAATACTAAAACCTCTTTTAGGCCTTAAGGAGACCTAATTCAATAAGGCCATTATTATCACATGTTACCCTTTGATCTCCTTAGAACATATTAAAATGAATAAAATGGTAGGAAAACATAATTTTAAATTAATATATACCTGAAATAATTTCATATTATGTCCATGTCACCTTTTAGCTTCAACCATTACTTGAAGCATAGCATTAGTATTGTTCACAATTAGGTTTGTGAACCTACATAAAATCTACCCTAAACTATCGGAGATTAAACACAAATTAACTAAAAAATAATGGAATTAATTAAAATTAACATAAAATAAATTACCTTAGGGTCATGACCATATTATTTAAAATTCTAAACTTAGGGAAAAAGGATGCAAACACTTCTTTGTAAAGAACCCACTCAGAATTGTTAGAACATACCAAGACCTAGTCATGAATAACTTGACCTTAAACATATATAATAACACTTTAAATGAAAAATTTTACTTTAAAAATATCATTTGACACATATATAACCATTTAAAATAAAAAATTAACAATTTATAATTTCAAATATTGGTCTTGTAGACCAATCTTTTATCCTCAATATAAATAGTCAACCCAGAACTGGTCAAGTCATTTTGGCTTCAAAATTTCAACCTTTTATACTAACTTCAAAGATTTAAAAAATAATTATAAATATTTTAAAGTAAAAAAAAATTACACTATATTTATTTTATTCATCAACTCAAGTCATAGGGCCTCAAACTCATCACTGCAACTTACCCAAAACTACTAGTTTTCCTTAAAGACCAGTCATAGTGACTCAGACCTCCAACACCTATATGTAAATATTAAATGAATTAAAATTCATATATATTATATTATTAAACATTATAAAATTATTATATATAAATATAACATGGTAAACTATCAAGTATTTGTCTTGCAAACCAATCTTATAACCTCACTATACATAGACCTTACCGAGCTAGACAAGTCAACTTGTGAGAAACTTTTTCATTGTAACCACTAACCTCCAAAAATCATTAAAAATATTAAAATTTATTTAAAAAATCTCCATGCACTTTTATTAATCCCTATTTTATTATAACATAATCCTAATCATCTTCTCACTACTGCCTAGGTTTTTCACTATTTCCACCATTCGACATATTAGCGACTGGATAACTTGGTTGACCATTTTAGAGTACCTAATGTATATAAAAAATATAAACCATAATTTACATAAAATAAAATTATAAAAATTATATATCCAATTATTTTCATACTTTGACTTGGTCAACTTTGATAACTACAATAAATCTTTGAGAAAACTACACTTTTTTGTAGGGTCTACTCACACCCCTGACAACTCAATCACACATAGAAGTGCCTGGGCGAGTTTAATAAAACCTATAATATATTTTTTATTAATTTCAAATAAATTCTTTATGTTTTTAACAATATATTTAACATCAGGTCCTGTTATGGTTTTAGAGAGGTTTAACATAGGTTTTGGTGTCAGTGATTGTTCATAAAGGATTACCCATTAAATCCAAAACCATTTCCTATATTTAATATATAGGATCATTAAAAATATATCATAAATATTTTAGGTTCTCATGCACTGGTTACACATTCCAATTAACACCTAAAAATCTTTCTTGTGTTTATATGCCTTCATTTTGTGTAATCGAGAGACATTAAAACCACTTTTCATGCATTTTCTTGCAAACCATGACCTAAAACTTTGTGAAAATGATTTAAAAATCATATAATACCTATTTACATACTCAAAAACTCACATGTGACTTGTAAACTGATCTTGATAACCCATTATGATTACACACACACTCTCTCTCTCTCTCTCTCTCTCTCTCTCTCTCTCTCTCTCTCTCTCTCTCTCTCTCTCTCTCTCTCTCTCTCTCTCTCTCTCTCTCTCTCTCTCTGCTCGCTAGACCTTGACCTATAAATTAAATTAGGCCTTGAAACTTACCTTAATGATTCATTCCATTTGATATAAACCTTAATGACATGCTCAATAAACCTATTTTATTATAAAATAGTTCCATACATCCCCCATATTCTTTGACAACACCTTATGACACCTGATTAGGTTAGGTAGGGTCTAAAATTAGTCTAGTTTCAGACTTGGAATGAAGGTCTTACCCTTGTAGGTTCACCTTGAAAATATATTGAGTGATCCAAGTATCATATTCATGATCAAGTAACCTTATAAAAATTATCATTCCTATGTGCACGTATCTCACCAATCCATCATGATCATACTTTTTCACAAGGTCTTTTCGTACTATGACTAGTGCCATGAATAGGCTTTTCAAGCACTTGAAACTTGAAAATTGACCTTAAAACACTTATAAAGTTATAGATGATTTACTTACATGATCACACAATGCCAAAAAATATCTCAAAATCTTGCTCTCACTTCCTTCACCAAACTTCACTATGCACGCCTTTTTATAGGGTCTAGACTAGGCTTCTCAAGATACCTTGTACTCAAGAACTAGTACCCAAATATGATTTAATGCTCACTTGACCTGAGTCTTGACATAAACAAACAAAATAATCATTCAATTTCCTTAAAATTATCTCTTATCACATGGCTTCATTGTCACATCAATCACACAAGCTCATACCTCAAAGACCACTCACCATGCATCTTCACAATATGTAATTTGACATCAATGGCATCCATAGACATCTAAAATTGGCCACCAAAAAATTTATACCCGAATTTAGACCAATTATTACTTGTCATTGAACATCTAGCCTAAGAACTTCTACATGTCTTGAATTTGGTTTCATAACATGCAATAAAATCAATTAAAAATAGCAATTACACACATCATTTAATTTAAATCTTGCACAAATGTTCAAAATGCCTAAAATAAATTAATTGACATGAAAATCCTAATTGAATTCATCCATGATCAATCAAATGAATTATCAAAAAGGGAAATTCAAAACTAAAATAATATCCTAGGAAGTAATCATTACCTTCTTTGAGTTCTCTAAAATGCAAAATATCTCAAAACACACCTATTCCATTCTAATCATGAGGGTTGGACACCTTTAAACCCTACTAGGGTTAATTAAGCAAACCTAGGTTAGGATTTAACTCATTCCAAGTTGACCTATAAAATCAAGCTTAGAGATCTTCATTTAGAGAGCTTGGATATAGTAATATTATAATGAAGGATTTGATTCATTAAGTAAATGCATAGTGTTATAATGACAAAATTGAGCCAAGCCAAACCATTTTCAATCCATATCAAAGCCAAATCCAAGCCAACCATGGTGCCAAGAGGAGATGGAAATATCCAAACCCAATTGATGAAGACTTCTTGAGGACAATCCAAGCAAGCCAATAAACACATCATTTGGAGCATTCAAGGAAGATAAGGAAAAATTGTAAGTTTCTTTACATTTTAGTTGAGCTTTGTCATTTGTTTTTTGTTCACCAAGCTCCCCCTATGATTTAGGGATGGAGGTGTTATTCTTTGTTAGTGTGTTTTTAATTTCATTTGGTTTAATGGAAACCAATACTTGATCTAACCTCCCCTCCATCATCAAATTCTTATCATCACAAACGACACACCTAGTGGGACCATCAACATCCCACATATCAATAAAATGAATATGTAGCTCAAAAATTGATAAAATAATGATTAAAAATAATCAAAACAATAGTTTTAGATTTAATTTTTCCATATTTTTTATTTTTGTGTTCACTAAAATTTACATAGAGACTAGCATTAGTTTTTTGTAAGCAGCATCAGTCATGAATAATAAGTGACAATCATATATAGCCGACCAAGGTCACTATGTGTATCCTAGAATCAACCTCAGTCATTGTTCAGGATAGCAAGCTAATAATCCATATTTTGGATCTTTTTTGGGGGGTATACGAACTCTATATTTGATAAAAAAAATTTTAAACTCGTGTTTTATCAAAAAAATTAGAATATGCCATTGGTTTATCTTCAATTTGCATAAAGTTTTCAAAAAATCTTGAAATAGGAGTTTTAATCTTTTTAAAGTTTTTAATTGTTTCTTTTTGGTTTCATTAAATTATGTTTTCTTTGTCTAATGCTTGCCTTTTAGATTTTATTGATAATTTTTCTAACCATTTCCTAACCTAATGTTTTTATATTTTTTTGTTTTGCCTTCGAGTTTAAACATGATCGATGATGGTCTTAACTGATCGTCATTAGTTCTTCATGACTGACAACAGTTCTCTTTGACCTGACTAGTGATGGTTGCCTTGAAATCAACATCATTCATCACTGACTAGCGCTAGTCACTATGTGTTTTGATTAAAAAATTGAGAGATAAAATTCTAACATCATTTTCCCATCCAAGAAAGTGCTTCAAAGTAGAATTTCATTATCTAATAATTATAGGTTCAAGGATTGGTTGGAACATCAATTTGCTTTTTTGACTAGAGAACATTTTTTTTAAGGTTTCTAACAGGAATCTAGTTAATCTTGCACATTTTAAATTGGGTTCTAAAATGAACATCTTAAATATTACACATTTGGAAATTGGTGTTTGAAATGAATCTAGGATGGCTAAGTCTTAGGAACACTTTCATTTTTGGTGCTTAAAACAAATGTTTAAATCATGAAACTTTTAAGCTGGTGTTTTAAAATGAACATAGGATAAATTTTGAACATTTGGACTTTTGGGATTAAAACAAACATAAAAACTTGTGATTAATTTGGTTTTGTGAAATTCTTTCAATATTTTGTACTTAAGATAAGGGCCCAAGTAATGAACATCATCACATTTCAAATTGGTGCTTAAAATAAAACTTTACTTACAATTATTTGAAAAAATTATTTGTTGATTATTTGTTTTGCAAAAAGGATAGCATGTGTATACTCTCACCCCATCCCCTATAGGGACTCATGGGATAAAAAGTGCCTTTCCATTGTAATTAGTGCCTATTTGAAGGTGTATAAAGAAAGTTACCTAGGCTCTCCCTAAAACTCGTATGGTATTAGGTGATCTAAAAGAAACCCTAAAGTCTTTCTACTTATCTTTTATTTTCATGCATCTTAGCTTATTAAGGGAATGTCATTACCTCTCACAAGTTATTTAGGGAAGCATTGACCCAAGGATTCATATCTCAATAGTTTTTCAACCCCTCTCCATAGGGGGTATACAAATTGGGATTGCCCCATTGGGATGGTGGTTTGAGTGGTTAAACCATCTCCATTAATGGTAAGTCAGCCCAAAAGATATGATCAATCAAGAAATCACACTACACTAAGCAATTGATGGATGTATTATTTGTAAAAAGTACAAGAAATTTTCACAAGTTGATTGATGTGGATTCAATTGATGTGTTACTTCTCCTATGTTAAAATGTGAAAGTTTTTAGACATGGGATCAATCTAGATGGTCTTAAATTGTAAGTTTTAGTCAACCCCACGTTGACACACCTCGATAGGATTTAGGAAGATTATACTTGGTTTTATTTTTGTAATTTATTATTTTATTACTTGGTGTGTTAGATCTAGAACTTTTCTTGTTTAAACCATGTCATGAATAAGTCTTGTGTCCAACATGACTCCATTATTTGAGGAGGCATTATGTCATTTGTTTGACACCTTGCTTTAACTTAGAAAATTTTCATTTCAAAAACATTGTGTGTGTCAATTGATTGAAATGGGTAATATAATGATACCTAGTTCAATTCAAGTTTCATACCTTAGTAAGTCGTGAATCAAACCATTGTCACATCTTTTGGGAGTGATAACACCATTACACTACCTAAATTGTTTCAAAAGACTTGTCTTGTCTTGCATCTTGATTATCATTTTTTTAAAATCAATCATTTATGAATTTTTGGATCTTTGTCTATCACATTCATGATATTCAAATTCACCTACCTTATTGGTCAAAATCCTAGTTCACCTTAGTTGAGTTTATGATTAACATTTACAAGTTTAGAGCCAAACATTGATTGATTTATATTTAGGCCTCAACACGTAGGGGATGATACAAAGATATTTCTCTTTGGGGTTTCATAAATTAGGTTAATTTATTACTCAAATTTGGAAAATTGATTATTTGTGCCTTTGTTTGATAAAATCAGTCCATCTTTAAAGTGCCATTTTTTTAGTGTTTTAAACCAGTCATATCATGCTTATGTATAGAATCAAGTTCCTTGACTTTACCAAACTATTCCAAGTTTATTAGATTAATAATCATCATCATTATTTTTTTTCAAGTCTATCTTTGTATTCTGTGTTTGGCCAAAAGTACTACCACAACTAATTTGAGCCTAGCTTTTGACTCCGCATTTGGATTAAACACCTTGTGACTCTTTTCCCTTTCCTAGTTTAGACCTATTTGGAACATGTTCGGACATTAGAGTTTGGAATATTATTTTTAGGTCATTTTACTTAACCTTGTTTGTTAAAACATTTAACATTATGAATTTTATGTTATACTATTTTTACCAAGTCTTTAAATAGACTTTTTGGAAATATAGTTCCACCCTCGACCAAGTTAGACTAAGTTTGAACCTTTTTGTCCTCAAGACATTATTTTTCATATTTTGAAAAAATATAAGACCTTTTGTTATGGAAATTTATTCATTGATTCATATATGTCTAGTTACACTTATGGTGGAGTCATATACAATCCAAGTTATGATGGAATGATCACAAAAGAATCAACTAGATACCCCTATTGGGATGGTATGGTTGATGATGAGTACTTGGGTGAAAACCTCTTTGATGATGATATTATTTGTTATATGGATCCATATCCACCTTATAATAATCAATAAAAGAAACAAAGTTAATAACCTACTTAAAACCTAAGCCAAAACCCCTATGAGAACAAGGAAGATGTTTTTTGGGAGGAGGATCCATGCCCTCCTTATGATACTCAATTTGGGGAGAAAATTTAAAGTGCTCAAGCACAAGGTGCATTAATCCATTATTTAGGCTATTTATGTTATTATAATCTCCATTATGTGACCACCCAATCCCCCACCCATACCATTAACCCTTATTTGGAGTGTGTGAGCTACCAAGATCCATAACATCTAAGGAATACCATTACCATTATAGTACCTCATCCTTTAGTTTATATAAGTAACCAAACTCCATAGTTCCCCAAACTTGTCCTTCTAAGACCTCATCATTTGGCTTGTGCAAGCAATCAAACTCCACACCACTAAACCATTTATATATTAGGATCTTATCCTTTATCTTTTGAAAGAAATAAAGATCCACAATTCCCTTTAATTATTATATAACCTCTTCCTTTAGCTTATGTGAGCAATCAAGCTCCACAAGGCCCAACCATTATCCAACCACTAATCATTTTGAACTATTATCATCTTTTCCCCATGTTATAAAACCTTAATTAAGTCAATTAATACCCTAATAGATCTAATTAGTACCTTAATAAATCCAATCTGTACCTCAATCGATCTAATCAATACCCCAATTAATCCAATCAGTACCCCAACCAGGCTAATTAGTACCCCAATTAAGCAAATCAGTATCCCAACCAAGCCAATTAGTACCTTAACTAAGCTAATCATTCAAATACCAAGCTATATTCAAAATTGGTGTTTTACAACTGATCATAAACTAAAACCAAGAAAATTGACCAATCTAAGATGCTTTTTTTGAACCAACCATTTTTGACAAGTTAACCTATGATGAATCACCTATTAATCCTATACCTATTATTGAGGAGTCTCACTTTAAAAAACTAGTCTTTTTGGAGCCCATTATGCCATCAAAGTCCATTACTTGTCCAAAACCAAACATTCAACAAAACATCATTATAGCAACATCCACACTAGATGAAGAATCAAAATTAGAGTTAGGTTCTATTCTTGAATTGACATCAAATTTAGCATCAAAAGTAGAATCAACATCAGTCTTGAAATTGGATTTAGAGTCCATTTAGTCAAAATCAAATTTCAAATGAGAATATGTTTATGGCTATTACAATATTGGTTATGCATTCCTTATAGATCAATTTGAATACATTTGTGATCCTTATATGGTTTTTTAGGATGATTAGTTCAATATCATCACAAGTTCTCCTAGTATCTTCTATGAGTATTTTGTTACCTCATCCCATGCCATTACCACCAAGCAACATAGTAATTACATTGACATTCCACCTCCCACAAGTGTCAATTGGGACCAATAGAATCACACATTGTTTAATTACATCTATGGAAACATATTATTTGAATAAAAATAAGGAGGCTAAGACCACATTCATGTAGAGCAAGAATGAAATCCTATTGAAACCTTTTTGGAGGTGCTAAAAGATAGTCAAAGATAAAACTCAACATCTTATAGTGAAACCTTTTTAAAGGTTCTAGAATACAATCAAATTCAAAAGTCAATATTCCTTAATGAAACATTCTTAGAGGCATTATGGGACAATCAAGACAACCTCATTGGTAGAAACCTCTTTGAGGCACCAATAGCTAAGCACAAAATTTATTCACTGCTTGATGAATAAAAAATCAAAGAGAAAATAAATATAGATTAGATGGTAGCTACTATTATGCCCAAGAAAAAGAATAATCTAGTGGTCCTATTAAGAGAATATTTAGAAGTCTTCAACCCTATTATATCTAAAGTTATGTCAATCTAGAATCAAGAATATTGTGTGTGCATAAAAATCATAATATTCATTTGTTTTCCAACCACCACCACCATCACATATTCCATTATCATCCATCATTACATCACCTAATCAAACCTATCAACTAACATTTATCCTTATTTACCATCCTTGGCCACACTTTCTTTTGTAGAGGATATAGAGATATCTTGTCTTGATGTTTGAAGGAAATAGACTCAATGACCAATGAAGATCATAAAAACATCATTCACATCCAAAACTATAGCAGATTTTTGATAGAGTAGCTATTCAAATGAGGAGTGGGTTAGCAATTTATATGATTGATTATTCTTTTTTTATCAATTGTTGATCAAGATGTGCATCTTGACATTAGCAAGAATAATAGAATCATATGTTATTTACCACATTTAGGCCAAAAACATATCAAAAAACAATAAACATCATTGGATAAAAACATGTATCATATCATTTTAAATTGGCCATATTCCTTTTGCCATTGTCACATATCATTTTGTCATTATCACATTTCCTACCATTCACCTTATCACTTTGGGGTAAAGCTTTTACCATTCTATCTAATTATCATACCATCATCATCTTCCACAATACCATATCATTCTACCAAACTATCACTTATCCATCCTACCATTTTAGTATATCAACCAAAACATATTTTGATCACTCCCCACCTATCCATTTGACTTTAGTTCTTCCCTTGGCTTCACACTTTCAGCATGATGAATCAGATCAATTTTAGTAGTTGTTTCAAGCATTCCAAAAAAAGGTAGTATTTTGGAGTAGTAAGACAAAAGTTTTGCCAATTTCATCCTTTGTTCTTTGCTCCCTTATAATCATGTTTATTTATTTAAGCCTAATTATATCCACCTACATGGTAAAACCAGTGTCTCATCAGTCCTGCTACTAATTATAACCACCTATGAGAAAATTAGTATCATTGATTTGATTCATTTTATCCTAGTTATAACCACTAGTGGGCAAATGAAGGGTAACATTTATTTATTTTACCTTAACATACCAACTAGCCGTTTATATCTTTTATTATGCCACTATGCCAAATTTACCTTTTTTTTTGAATTGGTTGCTACTACACTAGTCAAATTCATCCATTGAAAGGTTGAACTACTATGACCTAGGGCCATTTTGGGACTAGGTGGGTTGTGCTCAATATTTTTTGAGCTTAGCTTAGTCCCAATTTTTTCATCATGCTCTCACCATTTGGTGAGCATCCTTTAAAAATTTTCATTCTCTCATAATTTTTATGAGCTTGGACCATTTAGTATCTTGTCTTTCTTGATCAAGTTGAGATGCTCAAAATTCTAAAAACATTTTTAAAACCATTTTAAAAAATAAAAAACATTGACCACTTCTTTTCTGTAAGGATTATGGGAACTCTTACTAAGTCACAATAAACCACTTGGTCACTTAGTTTCTCCATCCTTTTTGGCCCCTTATCCTATGCACTTACCATTTTATAAGACTATTCCTATTCCTCTAGCACATCCATAATGTTTACTTTCCCTATCAACATTTTATTCTATCCCATTTCTTGGGAGAACTGCATTCAGCCTAAATTTTTGTTAGATATATCATCCATGGAACTACATAGGCAATGTCCACTTACCTAGTGCATATGGATAAAACTCAACCACCCCATTCTTATTCTTTTATTCCCCCATCATATTTATTTATTAAGTTATTGCCTATTTTCTAGAAGCAATGTTCATAATCTTATTTGTGTTGTGTTGTTTGTATTAATATTGGGACTAACTATTATTTATTTCTTTATTTATTTTATTTGTTTGTTTGTCTACCTATTTATTTACTTTCAATATTATTTCCTTGATTCAATCTATCTATGTTCATTAGGTGATTCCTTGTGCACTTATTCTTAAATCCATCCATAGTCATGTGTCAACATTATCATCATGGTTTCTATCATTGGTGTATTGTTTTCCCTTGAGTATTGGATTAATAGAATTATTCCTTATGCATATTTTGATGAAGCCCTCATGGTGTTATATCATGATTCCTACCATCATATGATACAACAAAAAAATTAGATTCAAGAAGTCTACACAACAACATAAAAAATGACATCTCCTTGGGATCAATAATAATCCTGATCCAATCTCAATTATATCCCAAATAGATTAATTAAACAAATGAAAGAATTTCAACCTTTTTACTTCAAAAAGCATCTCCCTAATATTAGGTTATCCTAATTCATTTTTATAATTTGTATGAAGTTGTGATCATCATGTTTTAAATCATCAACCATGAATCTTGTTTGCCATAATCAAGGTACAATGCTTATAACCATATTTAGGCAAACCATTGTGCTCCATCCCACCTACATTATTAGTGATTTTGGCCAACTTTAGACAAGTGATTTTGTTATCATACCAAGTTTTACACTATTAGGGTATAATTATTATAACCACATTTTGTAAAACCATTGTACACCATCCCACTTACATTCTTAGTGATTTTGGCCAACCATAACCTAGATGGCACACCCTATAGTTCATCCATTTCCATTAAATTTGTAATCACACAAAACATTTTTATTTTTTGACAAGAAATTATTATGCTTATAAATTTCAGCACCTTACTGAATAGGGGTAAATTGTAGACATCTAAAATTGGCAACCAATGGATTTATACCTGAATTTAGATCAATTCTTATCAATCATTGAACATCTAGCCTATGAATTTATACATGCCTCAAATTTGGTTTCATAACATTCACTTAAATTAATTTCACCCATAAATCAATTAAAAAGAGTATTTGCACACATCATTTAATTCAAATCTTACACAAATGTTTAAAATGACTAAAATAAATTAATTAACATGCAAATCCTAATTAAATTCATCCATGTGCAATTAAATTAATTATTGAAAAGGAAAATTAAAAATTGAAAGAATATCCTATAAATTAATCATCACATTTTTTGAGTTGTCAAAAATGTAAAATATCTCAAAGCACACTTATTCCATGTTAATCATGAGGTTTGGACACCTTTTAACCCTACTGGGGTTAGTTAAGCAAACCTAGGTTATGATTTAATTCATTCCAAGTTGATTTCAAAGCCTAAAAATCAAGCCTAGAGATATTCATTTAGAGATCTTGTATAGAGTAATGTTATAATGCAAGATTTGATTCATGAAGCAGATTCATAGTGTTATAATGCCAAAATCGAGCCAAGCTAAACCAATTTTAAGGCATATCAAAGCCAAAGCCAATCCAACCATGGTGCCAAGAAGATATGGGATAGCCAAACCCCATTGATGAAGACTTATTGATCAAAATCCAATCAAGCCAATGAACACATCATTTGGATCATTCAAAGAAGGTAGGGAAAATTTGTAAGTTTCTTTACATTTTAGTTGAGCTTTGTCATTTTTTGTTTGTTCACCAAGCTCCCCCTATGATCTAGGAATGGAAGTGTTATTCTTTGTTACTGTGAATTTAATTTCATTTGGTTTAATGAAAATTAGCACTTGATATAACCTCCTCTCCATCATCAAATTCCTATAATAATAATAAAATCCCCCTTTGTCATTGATGGTAAAAACATTATTCAATCTGTTCACTCTCATCTCCCCCAATATGGTCAATCTTCCTTCTTGAACTTTCTACCCCTTTGACATTAATGATAAAAGGTCATGCATACTTTAAATTCTATAACCACACCTTCTTAAAACACAATATCAACACATAAGATATTAATAATTAAAGGAACATGCTCCCCTTACTCTATGCATACCTCCTTCAAATTAATTCAGATTACAAGACCACTTCTCATCATAGATTAAGCTTAATCAAAAACCTAATTAGTTTCCCCTTAAACCAAGAATTTACCATGCTTATGATAACTTAAGAGTGTATCCATGAATCCTAATGGAGTCACCCTTTTCATAGGAAATTCATAACACAAACTTAGGAGATTCCAAGATCTCCATGCTTTCACAAGATTGAATATTTTTCAAGATTATGTTAAGATTGATTTTTACCTTACGCTTAACCTTTCATCATCTACGTGATTAATAATTTGAGCTAATAATGAACATTATTCAATTGATTTCTCATATGAAGTATGTTATACCAGAATAAATAGTTTGCTTGAGCTTGTATACAGATCATTACTCACCTTTATTATCTTTGGTTTCCATACATTTATTTGACTTCTCTCTTACACTCTAAGGGCTTCAAACTTCTTGTTTTGACTTGATTGATTTCTACCTTTAATAGGACAAAATATTGTAATATGTCCCACATTATGATAGATGTATCAAACAAGTTTATAAATACCTCTTAACTGATGATTCTTTTTCATAATCCCATGAATATTCATTTTTAGAGGGTCTTCTATACTCTCTTAATCTATGAACAAACTAATTACATGTATAATATTAACCATTGAATAAATTATCATACCTCATAACATTAGGTTGTCTAATATGTCTTTTCATGTTGATATTCTTGTCTTCATTATCTTTCTCCTTAATTTGAGTTTTCTCCTTTTGGTCTTTTTTGAAACCAAGACTTGTTTTATCACTTGTAGACTTATGAGTACTCAAGATGTTATCTAGAGCATTAGTACTCTTTTAAAACTTCATAAAAGTCTTCAAAATTTTAGATGCTTGATCCAAATTAGCTTTCAAAGATTCCATTTTAGTTCCATACCTGGTGTATTCTTATTTTTAAGCCTTTAGTCTTGAATTGGCTATATCCATTTGTGCTTCAATCTAATTGATGATCTCATAATACTCCTTAGACATGTTACTCAGTCTCTCCTCAAACAAACCAATCTACTCTTCATAATCCTTAACTAATGATATTAGTTTGTGATTATTATTTTTTATAACTTCAACTCTTTAAGAGCATTCACTAATTATGCCTCAAGGTTCACTTCAAATTATTCTCCATCTAATTATTCATCAACCATAAGTCATTTCCCATTTGATCAACCCTCATTGTATATTTCTACGGACATAAATAACACTTCATTACTATCATGTTCATGTTCATTACTTTCATCATCACTATCAAATGTACTTTTTCCACTTACACTAGATGAGTTATTGTCTTCTTTTCTATATAAACTTATCTTGTTATTGAATGAATCATTCCCACCTTCATACTTATTAAAATATTTATTATTTTTGTTAGGCTTATAAACCTTCCTATCATATCCATGATGTTCATCATGTTATTCATCATGCTTAGTTTTATCTTTTTTAGGACATTTGGATTAAAAGTTACTAATACCACCATAGTTGAAACATTTGAAAGGAAACTTACCCTTGTACTTACTAGATTTAAAACTCAACTTCCTAGTAAACATGACTATTAGTTCATCATCATCAACATCTAAACATACCTCATCCTTGATCTTATTAAATTTTGAATTATTCTTAGATTTTATTGTTGATTCCTTCTTAAGAGGTCTTCCTTCACTTTTTCTCATATCATAGGTAGTAAAGATGCCATGAAGCCCATCCATTTTATGTTTGTCCAAATCTTACATCAGTTCTACTACAAACACCTTAGAATCAAACTTAGGAGTTAGTGATCTCAATAAATTTTGAATAACTATAGACTCTTTAATTTCTTCTCTCAATACTCTTATGATAGTGACAACTCATCAACCTTCAATAGGTAATATGCAATGGTTTCATCTTCATTCATATTCAAACTTTCAAACTATATCTGGTGGGTCTAAAACTTGGCCATATTCACCTTGGTGTCTCCTTCATATATAGTATTAATTTTTTTCTCATGTAACCTATATTGACACACATTTAATCACCTTCACAAACTCTACCTCTGATAGGCCACATAGAATGGCATTCATTGCCTTAGAATTTCTCTCACATTCCTTCTTCTCTACTGCATCGGTTAGTGGCGTAAGAGGTGGAGTGTATCCATATAAAAATTAATAATATATTTAATGGCACATTTAAATTATATATTTCCTCATTTTTATGTTCAAAAAATCATAATTAGTCCCATTTAAGAATGGAGCCTTACTACTAGAGAAACCACCTTGAGCTTGTTGACTAGCCATCCTTACTTATATGATCTCATTTAGGCTATTAGACATATTTAAAATGACATAATTTAATGATAAATGTTGTAATAAAAATTAATAATATGGATGAGTGAATTATTATTCAAATATTTCTTATCAATTTCACTTAAGCAATTATGAACCATTCAAACAAGTATATAGATTTAACATGCATAATCACCTATCTATATAAGTATGAAACACAAGAACACATAACATACGTGTGAAAACATAAAGGGAAATGAAACCCATTTATATAATAAAATATACTATATTAATACAATAAAAACACCAAATTTAGTGAAGAACCAACTTCACATGGAACACCAACCCAAACTAGCTAAGCACCAACTAAACTAGGCTTTAGAAAGTACCAAATTACAAGGAGGAACCAACCCACTAAATAATTAAGAAAAAATTCAGATAATTGAAAAATTTTATCACCTTTATAACACATTGTTACTCATACAATATATGATGATCACCTTCCTCAACACCTCATTCCTCTATCCCTCTCAAACTATCTTCAAGGCTTCTTCACTCAACTAGTCCTCTTCTTGACTTGATTGGATCATATGACCTTGATTTTAATAAATAATAACTATATAAAATATTCATCATATATCCTATAAACTCATATTATGGTCTACAGTACCTCTTTCTAATCACCAATATATTATTTTATCCATCTGCTCACTCACATACAAAAAGGCCTAAAAATGCCTTGTATATTTACAAGCCTCTTACTTATATATATCTTTGTTGTAAATATACACTTTAAAACTTTTATTACCCTTTAAATATGTCTTATAACACATTTAATACATGAATAAATAACTACAATAGGTCATCCTCATCTTGAAAGACCAAAACCTTACCAAGAACATATTCAATAACACACGTTACCCTTTGATATCCTTAGAACTTATTAAAAATCCTAAAATGGAATGAAAATATCATATTAAAATAATATATACCTCAAATAATTTCATATTATATCCATGAAACTTTTTAGCTTCAACCACTACTTGAAGCACACCATTAGTAATATATATTATTAGGTCTGCTAACCTACATAAAGTCTATCTTGAACTACATGAGATTAAACAAAAATTAACTAAATATAATGTAAATAATTCACATGAATATAAAATATATGACCTTAAGGTCATTACCATGTGATTTATACTTCACAGCTCATGGAAAAAAAGACTCAAACACTTCTCTGCAAATAGCCCACTCATAATTGTCAGAACACTCCAAGACCTAATCATGAATAACTTGATCTTAAACATATATAATAATACTTTCCATGACCATTTATACTTTAAAAATATATATTTTTATATATAGGTCACTATAAAATACAAAATTAATAAGGTATAATGTCAAATATTGGTCTTATAGACCAATCTTTTATCCTTAGTACACACAGTCAAACCACAACTAGTCAAGTCATTTTGTCTTCAACATTTTAACCTATTATGTTGAACTCCAAGATTTATAAAAGAATGATAATTATTATAAAGTTAAAAAAACAAAAAAATATGTATTATATTGATCAAATCAGGGCATAAGGCCTTAAATTCATCACTACAACCTGCTTACCTTAAACTACTAGTTTTCTTTAAAGACCAGGCACTGTGGCTTAGACCTCCAACACCTAATGGAAATATTAAATGAATTAAAATGTATGTATATGATCTGATGATGACATCATAAAATTTTCATATATAAAAATAAAATTGTTAAATATCAAATATTGGTTTTGTAGACTAATCTCATAACCTCACTGTGCATAGACCTTATTGAGATAAACAAGTCAACTTGTGAGAAAATTTTTCACTATAACCACTGACCTCCAAAACATATACCAAACATGAAAATGTATTTTAATTAATTTAAAATATCTTAATTAAATTTTATTCATCCCTATTTCATGATAACATCTTCAAAATCATCTTATCACTATTGTTTGGGTTTTTCACTATTTCCAGCATTAGGCATGCTAGCCACTAGCTAACTTGGAAGACTGATTTAACATACCCAAGGTATATAAATTGGATATAAAATATCATATAGATCAAATAAAAGTATCATCCTTCTCTATATAGTTTTTTTATACTTTGGCTTAGTCAATTCTGACATTTATAGTAAATCTACTAGAAACTAACACTTACCTGTAGGGTCTACTCACACACTTGACAACTCAATCACACATGGAGGTGCTTGGGAGAGTTTAATACAACCTATAATACCTTATCTAGTCATTTTAAACCATTATAGACTATTTTGAACAAGTTATTTCACATTGGGTTCTTTTTATGGTTTTAGAGAGGTTTGATATAAGTTTTGGTGTTAATAATTATTCATAAAGGATCAACCTTAAATTTAGAACTAATGTCTATATTTATTATCTAAGAACCTTTACCATCTCTCAGCAATATCTAAGGTTCTCATGTAGAGGTTACACATGCTAATGAACACCTAAAAGTCCTTCTTCGGTTTGCATGCCTTCATTTTATGTACTAGAGAGACCTTAAAACCACTTTTCATACATTTTCTTGTAAATTATGACCTAAAAATTTGTGAAAATTATTTAAAAATCATATAATACCTCTATCCATGATCAAATGCTCACACTTTTCTTAGAAACTAATCTTGATACCCCATTAGGCTCTCTCTCTCTCTCTCTCTCTCTCTCTCTCTCTCTCATCTCTCTCTCTCTCTCTCTCTCTCTCTCTCTCTCTCTCTCTCTCTCTCTCTCTCTCTCTCTCTCTCTCTCTCTATCTCTCTCTCTCTCTCTCTCTCTCTCTCTCTCTAGACCTTGACTAGTAAATCACATAAGGCCTTCAAACTCACCTATTTTAAAAATTGGGATACATACAAAAATTTTAACTAGATGGACCAGGGCAATCTCTTAGACCTTTTAGTAACCTTCTACCCCCATGACTAATCCATTCTAGTCCTAACTTGATGATGTAGTGTAGTGTTCTAGAAGGTCCTAGTGCGGTGTGACGGGCTAAGTAGGGTTTTTTTAATGTGGTTGATCCAATGGTGGAAAGAGGAGACAAAACTCATGACCCTACCACATGTCACTTTAAATATTTTGAAACACTTTAAGAAAACTCTAAGGTGAATTTGGTGATTTTGAGGAAAAGGCCTAGAAACATGTATATAATTACAAGTGAAGGATCTAGCAGGTTTCTATGGTGTTTGAGAATTAAAGGTCATGAATGAGGTTTTCAAA
>JARHVA010006236.1:932500-964632 GCA_037957365.1 Torreya grandis | reverse complement strand
CTTAGATGCTTTCATTTCATTTATTTTTTCCTATTTTAAAGTATAGATATATAAAAGAGATATCAATATATTAATAAAATAATTTGATAGAATAATAAATGTTTCCTTCAGTAGGTTCCTTCTTCTATAGGCTTTACTCTATTTGATAGGTTAGATTATATTATTTTAAATATGATTCACACACATATATCTGATAACTAAGATATTTAATTAGTGAGTCTTTCATTACCTAACTTGCAGATTATTCCTAAAACTTATACGCAACCCTATGCACATCTTAGAAACATTTGTTTCTTCCTAGAATCATTGTTATTTTACAACCATAAAAATAAATGTCAAAGGTACATCAAAAAGGTTGCTAAGAAATTTTACCATGTCCTTATAAATTTATGTTTTCCTATAATTCTATGTTTTGAAAGAGAGTTGTGGTTTGGTTCAAGTTTTAGTTTATTCTCAATTTATACTAAGTACTACACTATAAAAATTGAGGTTAAAATAACTAAAAAAAATATTTAAAACGTTTTCATAGATTTAAAATTTTAAACTATATAATAAGGTTTACCAAAAGTTATTAACCATATCCATAATCAATAATGGCCTTCCAATATATTTTATTTGAATTAACAAACCATGCCAACAAAAATATAATTATTAACTTAAGCTTATTGTGTCTTAAGTCATAAGTGGTTCTTAACACATTTATAAAATTGAGTAAAATAAGAATGCTCTTCCTTCTATATGGTTTTAACAACTAAAAAAATTAATAATAAATAAATAAAGCTATAATTATAAACTTGTAAGTTAAAATATATACATCTTCAAGGTTTAAAAACTACGCAGTGTTAAAAGAGGTTAATGACATAAATGACTTGACATATGAAATTATTAAAACTAATATATATATTATTTTGAGTATTGAATGTGTTAGAGGTGGAATTAAAGATATAAGGATCAAGGTTAAGATCTTGTCCCAATTTTTAGTGAACTGGTGCCAGCATATTAAAGGGCCAAGGAAAAATTTAATGTTGTTTTAGAAGATCACTCATGGGATTAATGGATGTTACTCGAATACATATGTGATAGTTTTCTCAAATTTTATAGTCATTTATGAAAGCTATTAGTGAAAGTGAACCTATTGGTCCAATATAGATACTTACAATTCATTAAACTATAGATACCCCAAATATATTTGGTATAAAATAATATGGGAAAACCACAATATAATTATGCATATCTATAATAAAGTTTAAAACTATTATAGATATATCATCATAATAAAATAGAACACAAAAATACTGATTTTTCTAATCAGGTATTAGTGAATTTCCATAAAAATTAGAGTCACTCAGTATTAATTCTAAAAAATGTGATCTAGATACATGAATCTAGGGAAAATTATTGGAGATCATAAATTCTTTTGTCCTTCCTCAATAACCCTCAGATTTAAGATGCCTAAATTTTAAAATTTAACATGCCAATTTTATTAATTTTTTTATTGATAATTGTTAGTTGCATTCTCTACAAAAGTTGATAGACTCAGATCTTGTATTACAAACTTATCTGAGTGTAGTGTGTTTGAAGATTTATTAGTCAATCCTCGTCTTTCATATGTGGACTACCAAATTACTAGAGCTCTATCAAATGAAAACTTGAGGACATTATATTTAGTTATATATCCTCAATCAATTCTCAAAATTCTTTTCAATATTGTTTCTTAACTTTAAATTTAAAAATGACAATGCACTAAAAATACTCTTATCATACACTATGCCAAAAATCATTTTTTGGCATAAATTAGTAATATTAAAATATTCTAAGATACCATCACATAGTATTTCACTCAAAATAAAGGTATTCCATATTCTAGTGATAGATCCATATTTAAAAGCATGGTCCAAAAATTTAACTTGTTCCAAAACCATTGTGTCAAATTGAATATACTGCTCCCTTAGCTTTGGCAAATAGTAAATGCCTTTAATTAGTTCATCATTCAATTATACACTCTTACAAAAGTATTGGGACAGGGTTTTGATTTTATTCTAAAAATATGATGAGTCAAATATTTTCCAATATTGAGGGTACACCACAGTCATGGATTTTAGTAGTTCATCTTGAGGAAAATGATATCTAATCTTTGAAAAAAGACATTTTGATTTTTTTTTCAAGGTGTACCTTATAGAGGATACAAACTCAAAGAATTGATCCCTTGTAATATGAACTTATTTGATTCTATTAGATTAGCCAACTATGTTAAAAGTGTGAGTTGTGGTCTTTACTCAATTTATAATAAGTAATGCACATGATCTTACTATATGTACTACATAAAAAGTGTCCTATAGAACCATATTTTTTGGACATAAAGGATAAAAAATTTTTTTTTATTGATTTCAAACTCTCCCTAATGCTCATATTAAATCTTGATCAGCTTACATACATTCATTTAATGATTTTGGTAAGGATAAAACATGATCCACTAGTTGGAAGACTTGTTGACT
This sequence comes from Torreya grandis, assembly GCA_037957365.1. Classification (NCBI taxonomy): domain Eukaryota; kingdom Viridiplantae; phylum Streptophyta; class Pinopsida; order Cupressales; family Taxaceae; genus Torreya; species Torreya grandis. Next base: position 962,137 of record JARHVA010006236.1, on the reverse strand, counting down.
TGCTCTAGCATCCTTCATAGCTATTTTATACAACCCTAATAAAGAAGATATAAATGAATCAACTACGAGGATCACGTTTTAAAAACACAATAAAAAATACAAACTACAATGAGTTTTTCATATTATATTTTGATTTTATATGTTTAGGGAAATAATTATATTTTGGTTGGCATGGTTTGTTAATTGAAATAATTATTTTTAAAAGTCCATCATTGATTATGTATATGGTTAAGTCAGTTTGGAAGAATTTATTATATAGTTTACAATTTTATACCTATGAAAATGTTTTGAATTTTTGTTTAGTTATGTCATCCTCAATTTTCATAGTTTTCTTTCTCTATGGCCCAATAGTTAGTTTATACTCTATACTCTGATTTTTTTTAATAATTTTCTCTATACTTAGTTTATTATATTATCTAGTTGGTCTTTTGAGAGACTCAGAAAGGTTTGTTTTAAATTTTTACCCTACCACCTAAGTAATTTCCTGAAGTATTATGTCTTAACTACAAATTCATCATCTAATTAGGAGGTCCACATTAGAACACTAGAGCTCCATGTCAAATTCTATGATCTTTAAAAATCCTAAAAATTCCTTACTACCTCAAATTATATATGCCTAATCCATGTGTCTTGGAATTAATTTATGATACTAAAACCATAATATTATATCATATTTACATAATAGAATAGATAATCTCAAATAATCCATGGTTTATGTATCTAAAATAGAGTTTTATCTTCTTCTTTTTTCAATATAACAAATTTTTAAAATTTAGCAGTGATAAAAATGATGTGTCAAGAGTCAAAACTATGTTCATTACACACATCATGTTAATGGTCATTAAATTAAATAAATGGAAAAGATTTAAAGTTTCAAAATCACATCCATCTAATGGCTAGGTTGGTCTGAGCACATTACAGTTTTCATAATTGTCTTTCCATATGTCCCCATACTCAGTTTATTATTTATAATATATATTCTAATTTTTTATCACAGTTTTTTCTATAATCCATGTATTATATTATTTGGTTGGTATTTACCACATACTTATTTTAAATAAACAAGAAACTAATTTCCTTAGATAAATAATGGCATGCAATATACTTATTTTAAATAATGCACAAAGAACAAACTAAAAAATGCAACACAGCCCTCATGATGATATTGTATTTTGTTTTTAAATGTTTAAGGTAATAATTATATTTTTGTTGCCATGGTTTTTTAATTTAAAAATATATATTTGAGAGGCCAATATGGATATGGTTAACACATTTAGGTATACCATGTTATATAGTTTATAATTTTAAAATTATGAAAATGAATTTTAATATTTTTTGGTTATGCCATCATCACTTTTCATAGTCATTTTACCCTATGGCTCTATAATTAGTTTATACACCTATACCCTAGTTTTTTTTTATAATTTTAAGTATACTCACTTTATTATATTATCTGCTTGGTCTTTTGAGAGACTTAAAGAGGTCTTTACTGAATTTATACTAAGTCATATGGCCATCAAAATTATTCCTTAAAAAAGGACAAATTTAAGCTTTAAAAATAAAGACAAATTTGTTTATTAAAAAGAAGGAACTGTATTTAAGATCTCAGCTTTAGACTTCTCATCCTGCAATCTCTTTCTCCATTAATTTTTTAATTAACATAAATTACCTCTTATAAAATAAAGATACATAAGTTCTTCAAATTGATTATAATGCTAGAACTAGGAAACCCTAAAACATAAATTCATATAACTTCATTTCTATTAAATTTTTATTTCATTTGTGGTCATTGGAATCATGAAGTGAGTGACAATTATAAGAGGAATCCAATGAGGAGTATAAGAAAAAAATTTAAGTACAATACAAGTAATAAATACAATATCTTCATATCTAAAAATGTTTTCACACCTTTAATAAATTCTACCTATCCTTTAATGGATTCAAACTTTTGCCATTTTATTTTTTAGCACATTTTCTCATAGTGTGAAATCCATTTTCTTTGTTATATACAAACCCTTAATATTAAAAATAATTTGGTTATCATATGTGATTTTATGTTTAGTAATGAGATCAACAAGATCTTTGCATTTTTTTGGGATTGTTTGTTTACAAATGAGATCTACAAGACCTCAAAATTATTGTGAATCTATGTTTGAGTATTGATGTGGTGATGACTCCCTTTTCAGAGTCACACACACCTGCTTAGGGTTTATGTTTTGGATGGGTATATATCAATTATTATTATTATTTTATCTCTCATGTCCTTCTTACTTGAATTTAATCATTTAGGCAAGTGTTTGAAATAGCTGGACTACCCCCAATTTCATAAGACAGAAAAATAGTTGTTTTGAAAAATGTAGATTATTAATTGATCATAATTTTTACTCCACCACAAGCATATTTTACCTATGAATGTGTTTTTGGAAAGGGGTTTACTATGGATTTTTTGCCATTATTTATTGATTTTAATATGATGTTTAATTCACCATATATTTATAATTTTTTTTAAGTAGATAATAAAAATCACCAATCAATTTATTATTGTGTGGAAATTTTACAAATATTATCCAATTTAATTATTATTGAACTCTAGAATTCACTAGGATTATATATTAAGTTTTATGGATCCATTCTTAAAATTATCCCTGCAGAGTGCTATGGTAGATTTTTAACTCATGGAGTAAATTTATTTTTTAGATATCACATAAATAAAATGACATGAATGAGGAAATTCTATGGCATTAGAAAAAAAGGTTAATAATTTTAGGGATGCATAGATTATCACAATAGCTCAGATATTATGTAAGCTACTAGTAGTGGTTCCTAACAACAACTGATTTATAAACATAGTATATATAGAGTTCAAACATCAATGACATGAAATATTGATTATTATAGTATAAATTAAGGGTAAATATCAAAAAGATATTAAAATAAATGTGGAAGAGTTTTTAAACATGTGAAAGATTGCATTCTTAAACCATTTATGTCATAACCAAGATGAATTACAACACACTATGCATTTTGAGGGATTGACTAGACATATTACATTATCATTTACTTCTAGGCCTTAGGTTGTCAATATATTGATATTTTTGATGCACATTTGTAACCAATTATGGTATAAAATTGGAAACAATTGTACCAATAGATACATCATAAAATTGGAATTTTAACTAAACATAAATCATTAGTTTATGAAGGACATACAATAAATATTAGACATGCTAGAAATAATGAACACTAAAGGATAAATGACTCAAAGGCAAGTGTCAATGACTTATCTTGTAATAAAAATCATGAGGTTTAAAATAAAATTTAAGAGAATTAAATACATATGAATAATATTTTGTAAATAAAAAAAGGAAAGGCAAAGGTGACTGACATATATACATATAATCATGATTATGATGATGGCATGTGGATAGTTAATGAGATCATATACCCAAAATTTATTACTTTATCATGAGAGTCTCCAAAATAGTCTCCATATCCATTATAATCCATTTTATGAATTTGAGTTTCACATAATTCATAACTTAGATTCATTTTTTCTTCAATAACATAAAAAAATGTTAAAAAAAAAAAACCTACATGATATGTACTATTTGGTTAACATATTTAATTATTATTTATCATATTACATTATATATCCATGTTTTTCTATGAAAATATTTTTAATATAATACATGAGTGAGATGCATGACATACACATTTCATATGACATGGATACATATAGATGTGGGAAATCCTTTGACCTAGGAACTACCTTCATACATTTAGGCCATGGTTTTAGTTGGGGTATATTTCCACTTTACATAGATTTTATCTTTATTTGACTATTTCCATTAATCATATCAATGGTTAATTTACATTGATTAGATAAGGATTTCATTGAATCATACTACTTAGATTGTTATTTAACTAAAAATTGTATTTTTCCATATGTATTGATGGCATAAATTGATTGTATAGATTAATATTTCTTATTCTATACATGATTAATGCTTTTTATGTTACATGATGCATGATTATTTTTTAATTATATTGTGTGACTCTTTCTATGTTTATTATTAACTCTAATTTTGTGTGATGTTTAATTATACATTTTATTTGACTTTGTTTTTGTATGACATTTAGATTTCCATTGTGTGGGGATTTTTCCTTTCATGACATTGAGGAATCTTCTGTGTGATTTATTGTTTACATCATGGCCATGACATTTTTGTGTGAAACTATTTTCTATGTGGATAAATATAAGATTGTCTGCCAATCTTATTTATTCTATGATAGATATCACAAAAAAAAATTATTTTATTTTTTGTGTTACAATAGATATCATTAACATTTATATGTATTTATTACATAGATTATGGATGTTCATTATAATTTTTACTATTTAATATGTTTCTCAATGATATATCTATCTTGAAATGACACTTTTATGACTTAGGATACATATTTCACACAGTGTACTCTTAATATGATGACATATTCTCCAGATATTAGTACATGATTAAATTTGATTATATGTTTTTGTATATAAAATGACACAATTAATTGTTTCTTATGAGATGAGTAATTTGTATGGTACATACCTCACCTTGATAGGGGTCATACACAAAGGATTTTCTATGATAATAATCCTTCATAGTCAGATATTTATGATTTAGATCACATGTTAATTTAATTAGTATATGTTTACATAGATTATTACATGTTTTAATAAGACTATGTCATGTTTGAAAAATATTTAGGGAATATAGAGATCACTTTTTAGATATTTCTATGGATTATAATTTTTATTTCATAAATTATACAAGATTAATAAACATATTAAAAGATTTGGATTACATAGGTTATTAAATTTAGGGCATATATGAGGCATATGTTCATACTTTCACATATATTATGATACTTTGGACTCATATTATGAATGTTATTGGATTGGAAAAATGTGTAAGTCATATGTGACGTTTAAAAAAATTATACTAAAGCATTGCTCAAGTATTAATCACATTAAATCATAAAATCTATCTCCAAAATATGATTTATAAAATTTACATATGTTTTAAGGCATTTATTAGATTTTTTGGAACACATAATGGTTTCAATTACTCAGATATAGTGAGTTATGTGGGACTAAAATTTTGTGTGATTTAACTTTTATGCACTTTTATGTTTTTAGTGAGGGTTGGAAAACATTAAGATTAAACCATGTCTTAACACTAGCATATCTTATGGGAATGATCACAAAATTCTTCATTATCTCTAGAAGACAAGTATCTAATATATATCTTAGTTCACATATATAAAAGTGTATTTGTTACTTGATATTTTATTTCAAATACATTCAATGTTGTCAATTTATTATATAAATCATGAGTAAAAAATTATTATACATTCTTCATTATACATTTTAATGGAGGAAGGTATGATAATAATTACTTATGAGAACACACCCATCGTGGTTATCCTCACACACCACATTCTATATTTTTACTTTAACAATCTAGTTACTAGAAAAAAATGGAGAAAAATGTAAACATTGATATTTTAGTATTACATAGTTAACATTTTTAATTTTGAACAATATTAAACATGATTTACTTATGCATGCATACATAACTCTATTTTTCATGATTATTTATCCATTCATCCATATATCATCTTGACTTTACCAAATTATCTTTACTACTAAAAAATAGTCCCATAGTATTTTATTATACAACTAAATATAATGTTTATATTGGCTCATCATCTCATATCAATGTTCCTATTCTCTATAGATGTTTCCACTTCCTTAGGCATTTTTGCCACCATGGACTTGTCCACTTAGGTTGAACCTATCCATGTGTTCTTTAGAGTCTATTTTATAAAATTTAAATTATTCATATAGGTCATCCTATATATTTCACATTTTAATTGATATGAAATTACACAAAGATTTAGATATATAAACATACCAATCCTAAAATCATTAACATCTATAAATGATCTATCACTAATTTCTATATCATCAGAGATATTTTGTATTATTGAGATAAACTATCCTAAAGTTTCAAAATGTTTAACCCCTACATGAATAAATCCATGAGATACGTGTGAATATCATTTGCAAGGTCAAATCATAAGTTATTAATTATTTAAATTCATATATAATATTTCACTGCATGTTAGAATTGAAGTATTAAGCTTGTTTGGAATGAATATAACTAGGTCGACTAGGTCCACTTAATTGGATGAGTGAAAATTCTTAAAAAAATAGATTATCACGTATGTCATCTAGGGTTGATTTAGTCATGTAAAGGCAAAAATATTTTTAACACATAGGTTAAATAAGGTATAACAATTTGACTTAGCTTGATAGAACATTGAAATGTAAGACATTACTAAACTAAACTAGATGGACCAACTTGATCTAGTAGTGATTAAGTGAAACTTTATAAAACTATAAAATAAGATTAGATCAATCAACATGATAAGGTTTGTAAAAATGAAACCTTGTAAGTAAAAGGATAAAACTAAATTGATAGATGATTTCTAGTTGACTGTAGATCTTAGACTAGATAAAAATAATATACCAATAATATTGATCTAGTTGACTATAGAGAGAAAACTTACAAATAGAAAAAATAGTATATCAACCAACTTGATGTAGTTGACTATAAATGAAAAATTAGAAATATAAAGGGATTATATTCATGTCAAGTTCAACATAATGTATGCAATGAATCAGACTAGATCTACGATTTAACCTACTTAGTGAATTCTAAGTTCTAAGAGGGTAATCTCACCAATGACTAATTTCATATTTATTTATACTAGGAAAATCACCAATATGGATCCACTAAACCTACTAAGGCATTTATTATCATACAACACTACATGAGAGGGTTTCAAAGCCTTTATTCAAGTAACACTACACAATAACCCTATCTAGGCCTATGATACATGAAAATAAAAGAAACTAAGATAGTGGTCCTAAAATCTTGTGGCATAAATGGGAATAGATAGAACTAAAAAAAAAATCACCTAAATGAAACTCCACACGAGCTAACATAAAGGTAACCAAATAAGGTGTAATATGTCTAACCTATTACTTTGTGAAATATCTATCTAGAAATCGAAAGAGTAAAAGTTATAAATAATTACCTTTGAATGAACCTATCATGCCTAAATCTCTGCCTTGGCCAATGGTGTTTTTTAATATCTTAGTTTGTATTTATAAGGATCATACTATATAAAAACTATCTAGGATAAGATATTCCTTCTTTTCATGTAAGACATTCCCACAAGACAAGCTATCTTCCTTCCAAGGAAAAACCCTAAGCAATGATTCTTGAAGTGTATAATTAGTAGGATTCTAAGCAATAATAATGAGGAAATGAATTTCAAATTTTATTATATTTAATTTAAATTAATATTTATAAAAAATTATATACCCTAAACGTTTCCATAAATTTATCTGACAAGGTCAGTCAACTCAATCTAGTTAGGAAGGAAAAGTAGTTTTTATGCCTCAAACTAGGTTAGTTGGGATGATCTAATTTCATAACATGTAACTTATCATCATAAATAGATGGAATGGGATGAATTTATAGTAAAATTGGGTGTAAAGTTGTCAAAATTATATGTCTTGGATGGTGTAGTTGTAAAAGTGGGTTTTTGCTTAATTAGTGGTTATTTGAGAAGGGAGATTTCTTAAGGAGTTAGATAAAGGTATGAAAGCTTTTGAAATATGGAGTAAATATATAAAATAAAAATTTGTCTGTGTGTGTGTGTGTGTGTGTGTGTGTGTGTGTGTGTGTGTGTGTGTGTGTGTGTGTGTGTGTGTGTGTGTGTGTGTGTGTGTGTGTGTGTGTGTGTGTGTGTGTGTGTGTGTGTGTGTGTGTGTGTGTGTGTGTGTGTGTGTGTGTGTGTGTGTTTGTGTGTGTGCGCGCATGTGTGTGTGTGTGTGTGTGTGGGCACGTGTGTGTGTGTGTGTGTGTGTGTGTGTGTGTGTGTGTGTTTTTCAAACTTACCCATTTTTTAGTATTTTAGGTTTTTAAGAGACATCATAGAAGTTAAATGGATAGATAAATTAAGGAGGTTGGACTAATATTATTAATCATATAAAGATATGCCAATATTAAAAATCAATAATGGTCAAGCCACACCTTTCTTGATGCACCCTTTAAGGCATACACTTATAGATATTAAAACATGATAGGTTCTTCCAAGAGAGAAAGTGTAAGGAAATTATATAGTGAGTAAATATTTTGTATATACATATTTCCCAATCAAATATCATAATGTGTCATGAAAGTCTAACATGTGATGGTGCTTTGAGAAAGACCATACAAACACATGAAATTGAGATAAATGAAAATGAAAAATCATAGCTCATATTGAAATAAAATGAAAGTAACTTTAAGCACCATATACATACCTTGAATTACATTTAAATTAAACGAATACATGAAAATATCCTATTCTCAATCATGCAAGGTGTAGTACCTACATTTGAGAAACCCTAGGGATATAAGACTAAAAATTGACAATGTGTGTGTACATATAATGGTCAAATTAGAAATGAATAACTATAAAAAATGATAAAATTAGTTATAAATTTGGCAATCTTGGATGGTAAAGTTTAGGTTAAAACTAAAAGACCAAGCATTTAATGATAAAATGATGAAAAATGAGTTTAGAATATACTAAATCATCTTGGGAAGCATGCATAAAATTAATAACTAAAATGGAATGTAGAACATACTAAATCACATTGGGAAGTATATAAAGACAGCATTATTGACAAAAATGAATGTACAACACACTAAATCACATTGGGAGCAATTAAAAAATTGTAAGTAAATTAAATATCAATGTGATAAATATATATAAGTAAATGAATAATATAGAAGTAGATGAATGTAATCCTATGTAAGATAATCATTCCAAATCAATTCTCTAAGTAAACATAAATGACATAAAATGAGAATATAAGATAAGCATGTCAAATGAAGCATGAATAAAACATAAATGGATAAAAATAAGATGTAAGTCAAGATGTATACCGAGAATGTAAAATTAATCATGAATAAAAAAAGTAATAAGGTCAAATTTCCTATGTAAGATACGTGAATTCCACAAAAATCAAACAATAACATGAGGGATACATGAAAATTAAAAACTCTAAATGATAACAACTCAAACATATATCTTTCTCTAAAATGAAAAGAAATAAAACACAACCATGTAATGAAGTGACTAGTATGATAGTAAGATGGTGTTGTGAGATAAAGTGAAGGGATGTTTATGAGGAAAGCCTAGTCTTATGTTTTATTTTATAATGTAAATCACAAAATCTAAACAACATGCTTAACTAGGTAGCTATGATAAAGTATGTGATTATTTAAAATTAATATTTAATAAGAGGAATATTAGGAGAATATGTGATATAAATAATTAATGTGATGCACCACATAGGTGATGTGAACATCCATATTAGGAATGAGACACACTAAATAAGTGGGAAATGATAATAACTATTGACATCAAGGACTTAAAAAACTCTGACTAATGAACACAAATCTTGGAATAACAAGTGAAATACATAAATAATAACATGAATTTTATACGGGAAAATTAAAATGGACCCAACTTCCCAAATCATGTTCCCTATTCCTTAGAACCCCTTACATATCCAATAGTTTATAGTGAAGATTGGTACTTGTGTGAGAAAGGTACTATAATTTTATTATATAATTAGACATCCTAAAATAGTATACTAGTCCACCCCACCTCAATGGACCTCAAATTTACATGAGGAAAAATGTGTAATTTTAACTTTGACTAAGATAGGATATGTGTTAAATATCATATCTTTTTATGCGATTTAACATTTAAGATTATTTTTTATTTTGATAATTGACTTTTATTTATTTTATGATTTGGATTTTAAATTTTTTATATTTTTCTATTCCTCATCCATACAAATTCAAAGAACCAATCATGAGTGAAATAGGTGATGAACACAATGGAGCTTACACTTGGTCATTGAAGAAGATGAAATAAATACCATGGTTTTTAAAGACTCATAACCTTGACCAAAAGTAAGTGTGCAATACGAAATTGAGCCATGTTTGCCTAAAATTAAAGAAAATAAGGGAAATTGAGGATCATAAGAGATTCATCTGGGTATTAAGTGATATAGTGATGAATATTATTATAGCTAACGACAAAGAGATAACATATTCATATCAATAATTAATCCATACTAAGGAAGAAAGGATATAACACCATAATCAATGAAAGTAGAGGTAATCCCAAAATATGGGGAAAGTAAATGGGAATCCCAAAATAAGGGGAAAGAAAATAAGTACTAAAAAATCATAAAAAAAATAAGAGAAAATAACATAAATATGTAAAAATTAAAATCAATGAAAAACCTAAAGGTGATACTAGTAACTGTTGACCAAATTTTGGCCCTTCAGGCCAAAATTGGGCACCCCTTTTTTGTATAAAAATGTTTGAGTCTATATATACCTTTTCCCATGTCTAGTATGTAGGTTTAATTTGGAAGAAGTGTTCTTATCCAAAGCTGAAGTTTTTTACATACAAAAAACCTAAGTGTTTTCCTTTTGAAAGCTTTATCTTTAGCCTTTTGGCTAAGTACTTTGCAATGAATTCTTTTAATTTTTAATTTTAATCTTTTTTTTAATTCTTTTGAATGTTTTATCCAAGGCTTTTATTTTGGGAAAATTGTCCATTCAACTTTCTTGAAGGGTACTTTTTCACAAGAAATGGCTTAGACAATTCTTCCAAAGGGTATGTTTCCATTCCAAATGGGCACTTTAAATTTTTTGAATGAAACTTTGGCTCGATCCAGAGTTATTAAAAGGTATTTTTTCCTTTTATAAGGGTCATTTACAAAAAATCTGAAAGGGCCATTCTAGAGTTTTTAAGTCCACTTCAAAAAATCTAAAGGGTATGTTTCATTTTTTTGAAGGGATACTTCCAATTTATTTTAAAGATATCTTCAAGCCAAAAGGGATCCTTGCAAATTTTCTGAAGGATATGTTTGTAACTTTTTAAAAAGAATTATTAAATCTAATGGACATTTTAAATTATTATGAAAGGTCGCTTTCTTTTTTTTTGAAAGAACACTTACCTTTCCAAAGGGTACTTAACAGAAAGTCCGAAGGGCATTTCAACTTTCTCAAAGGGAACTTTCAAAAATTTATAAGGATTGTTTTAGTGAAAAGGTGGACCATTTAAAAATTCCAAAGCGTCACTTGCATTTTTTTGAAGGTCTGTATTCAACAAGTTGAAGGGCACTTTTATTTTTATAGAGGGTAATTAGCAAAAAATCTAAAGAAATTCCTTCGGATGATTTGTCTAAAGGAAATGATAAATTTTTACTTGAAAAAAAGCAAAGAAGAAAGGTAGAAAATATCAAAATAATTCTTTCAGATATTTATTTTTAATAATTCCAAAGATAAGAAGTCAAAGGAAAATACCTAAAGGGTGACAGCCTACATAACATCAATTTCAAGCTGCAAGGAATAGATTAGAGTTAAAAAATAAAAGTGCGGTAACCTAAATATGAATATGGAAGTGACACATGGTAGAATTATAAGCATCTAGTGTACAACATGCATAAATAGGTAGGGTGATAGTTTAAGTTATTACATTATTACATAGCTTGATGAGCTAGTAAAGAGCTGCTAGCATCAAAACAAAATTCTAATAAATGGACTCATTTATAGCAAAATGTAGTTCAAAATATCTTGATTCTATTGACGTAACTATGTGAAAAGCATCTTATAAAATGTAATGCAACTATTTATTTTCTCAGGGTGACAAATGTCCAAGTGACCCTTGACTTCCTTGTCTCAACCTCTCTCTCAAAGGCTATATATATGCATTCTCTTAGCTCATTTCGTAGCCTCTACTGGTTATTGGAAAAAATCTAGCTAGATTTATACTTTCAGAAATCTTGAAGAAATATACAAGTCATTCACCCTTCATAGATTGTACTATTGAGTATAGGTTTGAATCTTGTTGATAATGACTAGTGAATAGTTACTTTTCTAGCATGTCAATCCATGGTTACTTACCAATGTAAAAAAGGGATGTTGTTTTAGTTCTATGTTAGTATTATTTACTAAGTGTATAAGAGTATTAGAAGTGGAAAATGTTTATTCCCTCTATGGAATCATATGTCACCCTCCTAAGTGTCAAATACCTTCATGAATCTAACTTACAAAATACTGATGCAACAATGTCTTTCTATTTTGAATTATGTGAAACATCATTTTTTACCTTTAAGTAGTGGATTTTTAGTCAAATAGGAGGATAATACATATTGGTTCATCACCATTTTGTTTCCTTAGCTATTTTTCTTAACCCTTTTTATATACACTTGATAAATTAGAGAGAGTTTTAAATGTGCATCAAGGGGAGCTACCCTAATCTAGAGGTTCATCTCAAATAAATAGTCACCCAAATAAAGAGAGATGATTCCATTTTTCTTTTTGGATGAGGAGAACTAATTATATCTTCAAAGGTGAAAATCCAAGTGTCAACAATTTTTGGCATGCCCGATGAGACCTCTAAGTCCTAGAAGATTGTTCAAGATTAGTTTTGGTCTTGACATAGTTGTAGATAAAGAAGAATCTACATTTAATACCTAGTGAATCCATTGAATAATTTATTTCTTTGGTTGATTATTATTCCTTATTTCCATGGCAAATATGACCACTAGGTCTACTACTAAAGGTGTACCATTTGATTTTATGGAATTAACTCCATATTCCACCAAAAGGTTCAAGTTTGTCAATACGTATCCTTAAAAAAGAGGTTTTGTGTTGAAAGCTTCCAATTTTATGATACATTACATTCCTAACATCCATAGTGTTCATTCAAAAATTGCTATAATACAACCTTTTATGACTTTTTTTGGGGCATCTCTCTTGCATCTTGCCTGATATGATCAATTTCTAGGAGTTGATATCAAAAGTGTCTCATATATTAGTGGGGATGGTCTTATTACTTCCATTGAGCACATTTGGAATATATAAAACTTTTGTAATATCCATAATATTACACAAAAAAATGTATCTATTAGGTTTTTGGCCTTGTCTTTTAAAGGAAAAGTTTTAGACTAGTATGGGACCCCGCGTATAAATTTTATTGGCTCATGGGATGAGTTGGGGATCCTATTGACTAATAGGTTTGGGGAAAGGAGTGATCACTTGTATTTAGTTAATCAATTGACCAAAATAAATATGGTACCACATGAATCCATGCAAAATTTTAGTACTAGGTTCCAAAAAAATTGGGATAGAATCCCAGCCCTTATGATACCTACCCCAGACTATACATTTTTGTACTACTTGAAATCATGGAATAGTGACATTGCTATGATGATTTAATATATGAATGGGAACACATTGATTTATATCTATGAAATAGCCCTAAATTTTAAAAATTATCTTTTTTAAGTGGGAATGATAGCTCCTAGACCTTTAATGCACTATTCCCTAATTTGCATTCTCTTAATCAAAGTGTGTTGCCCACTTTAGCTCCTTTTCCTAGTCAATAAAAATCTACCATTGCCCCTACAAATAAAATACATGAAGTTAAAATCCTAATTCAAAATGTTACTAATGAATTGGTTTCTCTAAAAATGAAACAATCCCAAAGCTAGAGGCCTTATCAATCTTACAACTAGTTTGGACAAATAAATAGACCTCCTTTTCAAGGCAATAATCAGGGTCAAGGACAAATCACCCATGTTAAGCCTTATCAAATTTATAATCATAATTATACCTCATCCTCAAAATCCTTTGTTCCCACTTAAAATAATTTTGTCTAGGAACAACACAACTACCCTTCTTTTAAGCAAGGTCAAGAACAAGTTGCTTATTCCAATGAGATGCAAAATCAAGGCATGATTACACAAGGCGATCAAAAATCTCAATTTTAAAAATTTGAGATGACATCATAATTTATGATGGAAAGTAGATGGGTTTAGTCTGATTCCACTCTCATGATTCATTTGGAGGGTGAGTTTTATGACATTTATTACATGGGGAATATAAGTAATTAGAATGCTAGTGTGGCTGCCAACACTTGATCAAAAAAAGGACCATTGAAGAAGTTAAAAGAACCAATAAATGACTTGTTTTGACTCCTATATCATCTTATATTGGAGGAAGGCATAATTCAGCTCCTACATCAAAAGAAAATTAGAGGATTCCAAATTTTATGACAGCTGCTACAACCCTAACTCCATAAGCTACATCACAAGGTGCAAATGTTCATAAAGAAAACCCCAAGGTAAGAAATCCTTCCATTAATGTTGTGTAAAAAATGAAAAATATTAATATGAAAATCTCATTATGGAATTCTCTAGCATTACTAGGGTAGAAAGATATACTCCAAAAGGAATTGTATGGACTAGGTAAATAAGCTGGCCCATCTAGAAGTGACAATGTGGTTTTGGTCAATGGAACTCAATCTATAGATGGTCAGGCAAAGAAATATGAGAATAATCCTCATTTATACCTATCTATAATTATTTTTTATTTATTAGTTCATAATTTCATCATAGATAGTAGAGAAAACACATTAATTATGCCCAAATGTATAGTGATAAACTAGGCTTAAAGTTTGAACCAATGACTAAGGGAGTCTTATAATTGGTGGATCACTAGCTAATAATTTGAGGGTTTTGAAAGGTTTGAAATTGATACTTAATTATTTTCTTAAATTTTCAATTCCTCATTATGTGGTGGTATCATATTTACCTCCTTACTTTTCTCTTTGCTTGTCAAGAGACTTTACATCCAAGATAGGTAGATACTTGGCAGCGAATTCATCTTACATGGTGTTTAGAACCAAATATGGAACTAAAGTTAAGATTGAGTCAAATATCCATAGAGATCACTTATAACCATACTCACCAAAGGTATAAAATTTTAACTATGCTATCATTAATGAAGAAGAGTTTCACATTGACCAATCCCCATCTTCCCTTGAAGGAGTTTCTGATTTGTTCTTAGATGAGTGGGAAGATGATAACTATGTGCATGATCCTTACAATTTTATTGAGTAATATGGTCTTGGAGTGTATTATATAAATTATAAGGATTATTTCATGCCCAATTTGATGAAATCAAGTGAGGATGTGAATCGGTTGTGGTAGCTCTTCTTTGATCGGTCTAGAAGCAAGATTGGTGAAGGTGGTGGAGTTATGTTGGTTTCACCTTCAAAGGAAAGGTATTTTTAAACTTTTAGATTATATTTATATTATTATTTTAATTTATCAAAATATGAATCCTTCATTCATGGCCTAGAGTGGCCTAAGAAAAGAGGTGTCAAAGAAATACAAGTGTCTGGTGATAGTGAACTTGTTGTCAATCAAGTTAGAGGGTAGAATTTGACCAAGAACTCCCTACTCAAGTTCTATAAGCATATATATTTTTACCTTTTATAATACTTCATGGAATTAAATATTACTTATATTTTAAGAAAATATAATAATCATGCTAATATATTGGCATTTATTGGTGTTCAATTTGATGTTTCAAAAGGCATAAGAGAAGACAAGAATCAACCTCATCTAAAAGTGATTATGAGAACTTCTATACTAGATAATGTCACGAATTCATAGGTTTTTTAGAGTGATGAATAGATATACCTCTTATTATAATAAGAGGTTGAGTTATCTACAAAGAATCAGTCTAAGCTTCAACATCAATATGGAGGGCAGATTATCCAACTAAAATCCAACAACCTTTCCAAAGGCCTACGGACTCTTGAAAACATATTCAATGAAGATGACCAGCTCAATAAGGAGAAGGTAATCATGTCAAAAAAGAAATATAAGTATGAAATCTTATAAATCTTTAAATATAAGCTACTTGCACTTGGGAAAGTATGCACTAGTCAAGAGAGGCATTATTTGATTAAACTATGGAAGGAGTTTAGTGATATTTTTGCATGGGAGTATAGTTATTTGAAGGGTTTTGATCCAAGATTGGATAAAAATACCATATAATTATATGAAAATTCCAAACCCATCAAGAAAACACAAAGGCAAATCAATCCCAAGATTGAACCACTCATGAAGAAAGAGATCACTAAGTTGATTGAATCTAGAATCATTTTTCCTATCAAGCATTCTTCCTGGTTGGCCAATTTAGTCCCTGTTAGGAAAAAATGGAGAGATAAAGTTTTGTGTAGACTTTATGGAATTGAAATATATTGTATTTTAAGCATAATTATCCCCTCCATTCCATAGAGAATGTTCTACAAGTGGTGGCAAGTAGTGAGAGGTTTTCCCTTCGAGATGGTTATTTTAGGTATAATCAAATTTTGGTGAACGAAAGTGACCAATAAAAAATGGCCTTGACCACCAAATGGGTAACATATGAATATCGTAATATGGCATTTGTATTATTTCATTCTAGAGCTAGTTTACAACATACAATGGATATGGCTTTCCAAGGATTAATCAATGACATTGTATTTGTTTATCTTGATGATGTGATAGTTTTTTCCAAGGATGCAAACAATAATTTGAATCACCTGAGGTAGATCTTAGATAAGTTTAGATATTTTGGGATCTCTTTAAACCCAAACAAGTGTGTTTTTTTTGTTCATGAAGGTAAGCTCTTAGGCCACATTATTTCTAAGAAAGGTCTATCCATTGATCTAGAAAGGGTAAGTGACATCTTGGCATTGTCTTTACCTAAACATAAGAAGGGTCTAAATTTTTTATTTGGTAAGATAAATATCATTAAGAGGTTCATTATTTATTTTTATAATATGGTCAAGCCCTTGACATATATGTTATGGAAATATGAGACATTCACTTGGATAGGAAGGAGAAAAGAATATTTTGAAGAGATCAAGCAAGCCATCACCTAGGCTCCTACTCTTGTAAGTCCTAACTTATCCAAGTAATTTAACCTGTATAATTTTAAGAATGAAGATGTAATATTTTCCATGCTTACTTAATATAATGGTGAAATTTTGTAACCCTATTACCTTTTTCAGTCAAGGTTTGGAAGGCTTTGAGACAAGATACACATTTGTTGACAAACAAGTGCTTTCAATCATAATAAGTATGAATAACTTTATGCATATTTTGTCTAGAAACAAGGTTCACATTTTTGTACCTCATCATAGTGTAAAATAATTTCTATTGAGTAGATATTTGAATGAGAAAATTACATGTTAAATCACAAAGTGATGGAATATGATGTGGAGATCAAAATAACCAAGTTAGTGAAAGGAAAAGGTTTGTGTAAGCATCTTGATTTAGATTTAAAAGAGAAAAGGGATGTTATTTTACAACTTCATGGTGATCCTACAATAGTTGTACCTTTAGCCACAAGGAGTTGGACATAAGACATGATTCATTTTCTTTAAACTGTTGAGTGTCCATAAGGTCTTGATAGAGATAAAAGAAGGTATTTTAGGATTCAATCCATTCCTTATGTACTTATTAACGGAGTGCTATTTAGGAAGGACTTTTTAGGTGTGATTTTGAGGTACATTTATTTGAATAAAATTGACAAAGTATTACATGAGTTCCATGATGGTATAGTTGGTGGCTATTTTTCTCCAAGAAATACAATTGATATGGTTATGAGAGCTAGATACTTTTAGCCTAGCTTGTTTAAATACACGCATGATTAAGTAAGGAAGTGCCAAAAGTGTGCTCTTTTGATAGAAAAAATATAGTTATGTTGCGTCTTCATCCAATCTAGGTTGAGCAACCCTTTATGCAATGGGGTTTGGACTTCATATGTTTGATCAATCTTCTTTCTAGTGCTAGTCACAAGTGGGTGTTGATAGCCACTAATTATTTTACAAGATGGGTGGAGCTATAGCTCTTAAGGAGGAAAATTAAAACTTAGTCCCAGACTTTTTTGAATGTATAGTAACAAGATTTGGAGATCTTTCAGTAATAATTTCAAATAATACACTATCCTTATTAGGAATAAGGAAAAGTGAATGGGCTTTATAACATGGAATCTATATGATTACCTCCTCCAAATACTATCCCCAATGGAATGGACTAGTTGAGTCCACAAACAATAACTTAATCAAGATAATAAATAAGACAATGGAAGAGAATCAAAGGACTTGGCATACCAAGCTAAAGATATCTATTTGGGATGATAGGATCACTCCAAAAAGAGAAATTGGGAACTCACCATACACACTTGTGTGTGGAAGGGTGGTTAGGATTCCTTTCTCACTTGAGTTATTATATTTATACCTTGCATATCAACTATTTTTGATGGAGAATGAGAGCATGGAAGTTAGGTTATGTGAGCTAACGGAACTTTAGGATATAAGAGATCAAGCTATATAGACCATAACAACTCACTCAGAATAAAGAAAGTAGTATTTTGACAAGAAGTCCATGCAAAGGATTTTTAGTGGAGACATTATCCTAAAATGGGATTAAGACTACGCCAAACCTAGAAATCATGCAAATTTTGATGTTCTTTGGAGTGGCCCATATGTGATCACACAATGCTTTCAAACTCTCAAGGTTAGATGGAGAGGAGCTACATATCCTAGTTAATGTGTTATATCTAAAACATTGTTACTAAAGTTCTCTTTTTGATTTTGTACATAGTTTCCTGTTTTCCTTATGTTCCTTAAGTGTTGATGCACATATGTGAGTTTATCCTGGTCCTATTTTGTGTTGTCTTTTCTTGGTCTTATTAATATTGTGTGGTGTGTTTCCTTGTGTGTTTTTTTGTTACAATCCTTGTTTTTCATCTTCAATAATCCATTGACTCCATTGGCCCTAAGTTGGATAAGGCTACTGGTCTCGTCAATATAGTAGACATACTATGCCTAGGAGTCACCAATTTGTTGAAAAAAATTTGGCCCTTCAAGCTAAAATTGGGCACCCTCTTTTTGTAAAAAAATGTTCAAGTCTATACCTTTGCCCAAGTTTAGTATGCAAGTTTCATTCAGAATAAGTGTTCTTATACAAAGATGATGTCTTTTACATATAGAAAAACTAAGAGTTTTCCTTTTGAAAGTTTTGTTCTTTAGTCTTTTAGTTAATACCTTTGCAATGAATTCTTTCAAGTTTTTGTTCTAAGCCTTTGCCAAATTCTTTCATATTTTTTGTCCAAGGCTTTTCTTTTGAGAAAATTATCCATTCAACTTTCTTGAAGGGTACTTTCTCATAAGAAATGGCTTAGACAAATATTCCAAAGGGTATGTTTCCTTTCAAAATGGGTATTTTAATTTTTCCAAAGGACACTTTGGCTTGGTCTAATGTTACTGAAATGTATTTCTTCCTTTTGAAAGGGTCATTTTCAAAAAATATGAAATGGCCATTCCAGGGTTATGAAAGTCCACTTCAAAAAATTTGAAGGGTATGTTTGATTTTTCTGAAGGGATACTTTTAATTTATCTAAAAGATATCTTCAATCCAAAAGGGACACTTACAAATTTTCCAAAGGTTATGTTTGTAACTTTTTCAAAGCACTTTTTCAAGCTAAAGGACATTTTCAATTCTTCTAAAAGGTCACTTTCATTTTTTTGAAAGAACACTTTCCTTTCCGAAGGGTACTTCATAGAAAGTATGAATGGAATTTCAACATTACTGAAGGGTCATTTCAAAAATTTTGAAGGATTGTTTTAGAGAAAAGGTGGACCATTCAAAATTTTGAAGGGTTACTTATATTTTTCTGAAGGTATGTTTTCAACAAGCTAAAGGGAAATTTTATTTTTATTGAGGGCACTTAGAAGAAAATCCAAAAGGTCTCCTTTATATAATTTGTTCAAAGGAAATGAGAAATTGTTCCTTGAAAAAAATCCAAGAGGAAAGGAAGAAAATCTAGAAATAATTATTTCAGACAAATTATTTGAAAGAATTCCAAAGATGAGAAGTCTGAGGAAAATACATGAAAGGTGATGACATGTAGAGCATTTATTTCAAGCTACAAGGAACAGCCATTAGAGTAAAAAAATTAAAATTGAGGGAACCCAAAGATGAATGTGTAAGTGACACATGGAAAAATTCTAAACATCTAGTGCATAGCATTCATAAATAGGTAAGTCAATGGTTCAAGTTATTGTACCATTACATAGCTTAATGAAATAGTAAAGAATAGCTAGCATTGAAATATAATTGCAATATATGGACTCATCTATAACAAAATGTATTTTAGAATATCTTGATTCCATTGATGTGCCATGCAAAAAACATCTTACAAAATGTATTGTAACTATTTATTTTCTTAGGGTAACACATGTCCACATGACCCTTAAACTTCCTTGGCTCGACTTCTCTCTCAAAGGATATATATATGCATTCTCTTGGCTCATTTGGTAGCCTCCTCTAGTTATTAGAATAAATCTAGCCAAATTTGTACTTACAAAACTCTTGAAGAAATATACAAGTGATTTCACCATTTACACATTGTACTATTGAGTATAGGTTTGAATCTTAATGATAATGACTAGTGAAAAGTTACTTTTCTAGCATGTCAATCCATTGTCAAATACCAATATGCAAAAGGGATGTTGTTGTAGGTCTCTATTAGTATTATTTACTAGGTGTATAAGAGTCTTAGAAGTGGTATATGTTTTTTCCCTTTGTGGAATCATTTTTCACCCTCCTAAGTGTCAAATACCTTCCTGAATCTAACTTATGAAATATTGATGCAACAATCTCTTTCTATTGTGAATTTGTGTGAAACATCCTTGTTTACCTTTAAGTAGTGTATTTTTAATCAAATAGGAGGATAATATATTGGTGCATCACCATTTTAATTCCTTAGCTATTTTTCTTAACCATTTTCATATACACTTGATATATTAGAGAGAGTTTTAAAGGTGCACCAAGGGGATCTATCCCCTAATCTAGAGATTCATCTCAAATAAATTTTTACCCATAGAAAGAGAGATGATTCCATTTTTCCACCTGGATGAGTAGAACTAAGCATCTCTTAAAAGGTGTAAATCCAAGTGTCAACAGTAACCACAAAGGAAACAAAGGGAAAAATAAAAACGAAATAAAACTAATGAACTAAAAAGGAATAATTGTTCTAAAAATGTTGTGAAAATACAAAGAACCCAAAATAAAATAATGATGTAGTTAAAGTGAAGAAAAAAAAAGAATCCAAAGTAAATACTAATGGAAGTCAAATGGAACAGAATGAAATAAAAAACACAAAAACAAAGAAAAATGAGACATAAATAATAATTAAAGTCTATGCTTATCACTATATCAAATATTAGAATGTGAAATACAAGTCTCTATGTCTCATAATGTTTCTTGAAGTTGAATTTTTTTCTACTATGAAATGTAGAATAAGGGTATTCATCATAGGATTACCCAAAAGATAGTATAATTTATGGATGGGAATCACAAGATGCCTTAAACTTTGAAGTGATATGTGAATTGGAATATCAGTATGTCCCAACATGTGGTGTGGAGTGAGGCAAAATTTAAAAAAAAGAATTAACTACATTAGGTTGGAGGATTTAGTTGGAGACATGTAAATTTGTTGATATGTTAGATTTTTAAGGATGATGAAATTGGAATAGGACATATAGGAGAGGTATGAAGAGGTATATAAGGTAAATAAATACCATTTATGATGAATTTTGGAGTAGTAATTTAAACTAGGTTCTCCTTGGGTTGTTGTGACCTAAGAGGTTGAGGTTTGAAGGATGCAACATCCTATTTTAATTTATTCATGTTATTTATCATTTATTTATTATTTATGAATAATGATCAATTATGGTATGGATAAAATTAGTGGATTAGGTGGAGGTATGGAGTATTTTTTTTTTGATCATTATAAATTAATTCATGTTGATGTGATTTTGATTATTTGTATTAGGATTTTAATGCATGAAGATAGTCTTCATAACATTATTGTGTAAGAGTATCAATATTGAAATGTTGACCAAGAAATAAGCTAACAATGAGTCATTGAATATAATGACAAGTCTCATGTGAATGACCTATCATATCATGCCTCCAGAAATATATATTAGTATTATACTATTTTGGATGAGGTTTGGAAGAATCAAATCTCATGGGTTTGGAGGCTGGAAATTTATTGTTAGGCTTATTTAGACTCAAGAGAAGGTGGGTTGTATTAAAATTGGTTTAATTAGATGATCCCTTTTGGGGTTTTGGAGGATTTTATGAATCAATGTTGGGATAAAATGATTGGAAATATTCCTTAATGATTTCTTGAGGTAATTCAAATTGATTCATAAGAAATAATTGCATTTTTGCTTGGTATAAGGCTTCTTCTAAATTTTTATGGGAGAACATCTAAACATTGAATTGAAGAGGAGATTTATGGAAAATTTTAGAAGATTATCATCACTCATGTTATGGTATAATTTGTGAGCTACATACCTCCATTATTTGATGAAAGGGTGAGAATATTATAGGAATTTGTTTGGCATTGATCAAATAGCCAAAATAATTTTTAGTAAGATCAATATGTTAGAATTTATTCACTAGAGCATTGAATAAATCCTCTAGTTATGTGATGCAATGTTTAATAAGTTTATTCTACCATTAAAATGCATATCCAACAAATGTTTTAGCTAGGATTTTGGTGGTAACAAAGGTTTTAGTTTCAACCCATTCCTTATAAAATTCCCAAAGATTTTGAGAAAGATAGAATGATCTTTAGTCCCATCATATGTGATAGGTAGGAAGATGTGTCCAATTTCTATATATATACTAAATGGAGCTAAATGTTCATTTTAAATAGGTTTAATCAATACTTATGTATGAAAGGTTTAGGGATGATATTATCATTAGAATATCTAAGAGGAGGAGGGATAAAATTCTTATTAAGTTGAGTCATGATGACTTGAGGTGGTTGAATATACACTTATAGTATACGATATTGCAATTACATCATTTGATTACTATGAGTGATTTTTGTCTAAGTTTTTTGTTAATGTATTATATCAAGGATTTGATTAATATAAATGTGAAAAGTAGGATTTTTAGGTGGAATATTCCAAACATTGGTAGAAAGAGGAGGAAAAGGGTGAGTAACCTCAATTATATTACATTTTGGTTGCCTTAAGGATGAAAAATTTGTACTAATTGATGTAGTGACTAGTTTTTGATTAGGAAGACATGAAGGAATGAATTCAAGAGTTTCATATAAAGTGATAATATTAGTGAGGCTATAATCAAAATCCTTGATTATGTAGAGTTCTTGATTGATTGGAAGCTGAAAACAAGATATTATTATGAAATAAAACTCGGTTAGCCACCTAATGAACTATGCCATCTAGCTACTGAATTAAGTAAAAAATAGGCCAAAATAAGATTGGCTAGCCACCTAATGAATTATATCAGATAACAATTATAATTGTAAAAAAAAATGCCAAAAAAATTAGGCCATCCACATACCAAAATAATTTATCTACTTGATGATTTGTGTCTCAAAATAGAGGAAAAATAAATTAGGTAGGCCACCTATTGAACTAAGATAACCACCCGAAGAGCTATGTCTAAAACTAGAGGAAAAAAACTAGGTTTTGTCACCCATTGAACTAAGTTGGGTACCTATTAAATTTTGGTAAAAAAAAGAGGCAAAAAGAACTAGGTCAACCACCTACTAAAAATATATTGTGTACCTAATGAATTGAAGTAAAAATAGAATGAAAATTTATAGTACTGAGTAATTTTACTACAAAATAGAAATAATTATCATAATTAAAGTACTAAACTTATTTTTAAGTAACCTAAATAATATAATTAGGTTAATTAGGTTAACTTGATTGATTAAAAATTGTTAAAATTTAATCGTTAACTAGGTCATGCAAGATTGATTTAGGCCTATAGAGGAAAAATATTTGAAACATAGAGGTTAAATAGGATCCATCGGGTTAACATAGTTCATTAAAACACTAAAAAGTAAAAAAATGCTAAAGTAAACTAGATCAACCAATTTGATCTAATTGAATATAAGTGAAAATTGAAAAAAAAAAGGAAAATAAGACTAAATAAACCAACATGATGTAGTTTGTTGAAATGAAACATTGAAATAAAAAGGAAAAAACAATATTGACCAGTGTGGTCTAGTTTACTATAGATCCTAGACCTAAAAATAGAGAAAAATATTTAATCTACTAGCCTGATCTAGTTGACTATAAAAAGAAAACCTACAAGGAGAGATACATAATAGATCAACTAGCCCAATCTAGTTGACTATAAATGAGAAAATAAAAATATGCAAGGGTTATATTCACAATGGGTTTAACATAATGTATGTTATTAATTAGGATAGATCTACAACTTATACTGCTTAGTGAATTACATCATGCTTAGAGAGGATAATCTCACCAAAAACTCATTATTTAGTTATTTATATCGAGGACATGACCAATATGGATCTACTAAACCTATCTAAGGTATCTCTTATCACACAACACTACAATAGAGGTTTCCAAATCCTCTAATTAAATATAACTACACAATAACCCTAACTAAGCCTAAAATACATGAAAATAGAAGAATGTAATTTACTACTCAAAAATATTTGTGGCACAAAGGGGGATATATAAACATGAAAACAAAATCAAGCAAAGGAAACTCTAATGAATACAATGTAGAGGTAAACTAAGAAAGGAGTAAATCATTCAACCTATTAATTTGTGCAATATCCATCTACAAAATGAAAGAGTAAAAGTGATAAATACTTACCTTTTGACTAACCTTTCATGCCTCAATATCTCCCTTGGCTAATGGTACATTGCAAGAGGTTGTTTTGGATTTGTAAGAATAACATTATAGAAATAAGCTCTAGGCTAAAATCCTCATGATATATTATTGATGATTAACTACCCCTATTCCCAAAATGGGGACCCTCATTTATTTAAATTTCAAAATTCCAAAGATGATAAACTTAACAAATCATTTGATTGCATATCGATTTGGTTTAATTTAGTAATGATTGTTAGTTTCTAGCTAATTATTAATTTTGTTATATAGATTAGTACTTAGAGATATTTGAGTTATTGTAAGTACTTAAAGTTTTCACTCAATAATGAATCATTAACCATTGACACTTCAAAAATGTGTAGACAGGCCTTTTCTAAGGATGTTCTACCTGGTTCCCCAATCGGCATGAACCTAAATGGTAACAACCTTCACCTAATCTTATTGGACTAACCTTAATTTTTTTAAAGTATTTACTTGTGGAATTTTGATTTAAAATTGTTTTAGTCTATTTATCATGGGTTATGATGTCTTTTAGATTCTAAATTAACCTTTCACTTGACCTTATAAGATGTCAAAATCTAAGTAATCATTTGTGATGCCTCATAAAATGTTAAATTTAATACTATAGCTTTGAAAGGATAGGTGTCAACTTTTAAAAACACTACAATGCCTTAAATATTCATTTCATCCATGCAAGATACTTAGATTAAATCCATTGAGTTTATAAGCTATTTTGTACCATCTAGAGAGATCATGAGAAGACTAGCCATGGAATTCAAATCTAGAGGCTACATGTCAAGATATTATTCTCCACATGAAATCTCACTCAATATGAGCTGCCAGGCATCCCACTACAATATAAAATCTTGTGATATGCCATCGTGTGTCTCAAATATGACCAAATAAACTTGAATAATGTTCCAATGTAACTTGTGTCCCCTGAGGGTTCATCTGAGATTGGTGCATGTCCACACCATGTTGCATCCATATAAATATTTCAAGATCTCTCAAGCAAGACACATGGTTACCTTGAGCTATCCGATTAAGGATCAATGGTATATATATATATATATATATATATATATATATATATATATATATATATATATTTGAGGATCCTTTTGAGATCAATAAGTGGAAAAATAATGAATAAAATACTGTAAAGAAGATGTGTGTCCCCTTTAGACCGCCATAATGATGTCATATGTCATTCCTACATTGCTTCTATCTAATATCCACTAGATCAATTCTAAGTGTGATGTACATCCATATTATACCAATATGATGATGCCATATTCCATTCTTGTAAATCTACATTCCAATATCAATGTGATCACCTTTGAGAGAGACAAGTGTATCCACTCGACCTATGTAATTGACAACAAGTTATAGATAGTTGGCTATAACCTTTTGGAAGGTGACATATATTATGAAAATATTTAATATCCTTCCAAAGGTGACACCTATAAAGGATAAGCTATGAGTATCCTCTAAGAGAGCCACCTAATAAAGAGAAGCCCTGATTGCTCACAAAAGTAATGTATGGCACTCTCATGACCAATCAAAACTAAAAGGCCACGAGAGAGCTCACTAGGAATTTAAAAATACCATGCAATAGGATACAAATGATTCATCACACTAAATTTCATTCTAAGATCCCATGATCAATAAAATGGTTCCATGTGTCTATATTTAAATCAGCTAAGCAGCCTAGTCACATCCAAGCCCCATGAACACCTAGTTGGATCTAAGGTGGCATGCCACATGTCAAAAAGTGGGAATATTTAGCTTTCGATTTAAAATTAATGGAAAATCAAATGTAAATTAGTGATAAATTTTAATTATAAAGCAATTAAATGCTAAAATTAATAGTTTGAAGTGTTTCAAATACAAAATTAATGATCTCACCATTCATATGACACAAACTATAATCACCATCTATGTTGCATTATTAAAAATCAATATTTCAAAAGGCTACTCAACTTGAATATTGTCACCTAAATTTTCACTTTAAGTTATACAAATTTTCTCTCCTTGTTATATGGATCCTCAGTATGACAAATCTCAATCTATTCATAAGTTATAGCTTGGCTTTCATCCTTGGAGCTCAAAAGTTTTAGAGAGATATAGAAGGATTTTGGTTTCCACCTAGAATATTGTAAAAATGGCACAAGTAGGTCCATCCACACTGGGTAAGAGCACATATTTCATAAATAATGACTTTGTATTCTAGTATGGTAATTTAGTTGTTTTCAAAGACATAAAATTCATCCTCAAGGCCATAAACTCAAGGGACATGCATTATACCAATATATAATTTAATGTAGAATCAACTCAGGTAGTCAGTGAGGATGAGACACTGCCTCAAATAAATCATTTGGCTTTGAACATCCTTATGCATAAATTTGTAACAAAACTAGAGGACATACCATGCACTGACCTAGTATATGGCATCTTTGGGAAGATGTGATGTGAGGACATGCTACTCAAATATATGAGCCAAGGGTTCCTGATTTCCTTCATAGTAGGACCTATCTTTGAGAAATATTATGACCTACATTTTCCATAGAAAGATTATAACTAGAGTGAAATTGATAACTAGTATGAGGTTCACTCTCCAAAAAAAGTCTTGAAATGATGGGCAACTAACCTAACTAGAGTTGTTTTCATGGTTGACCAAGGGAATCTTCCTATTTAAAAATTTAAGGAAGTTAGAATTATACTTGCTCTCCTCAATAGAATATATGAAAACATGCACATCGGGTATGTAGACATAAGAACCATCTCGATGCTACATATAATCTTATAATATCATCATATTCCCTCACTTGGAGACATAATCAATAATAACCTTGTATATGCAATGAATGATACATGCAATAATGGTATTCCATTCTTTATGATAAGCTACATATTAGACACCATCTACACAACTACCCAACTAGGCCCAAACTCATGCTCTCCTACATGAGATGAGGTCATGCCCAATTGTTATTTGCGATGCACATTTGTCTCTTTAGGTGTAGTATTAACCTAATTATAGAAGATTTCTACCTAGTAGTCTATAAATTAATTACTAAGAGTGATATGTCAAGGGTTCCCTTGGAGGTTAGGTAGACATTAAAGGACATGGGTAGTTATTAGTTATAACCTGATTACACAATCATTCATATGGAAGGACTGATGGTGTCTCCCCTTAGGTTGCCAAGATATGTACCAATGAAATTAGATGAAGAGTAGATGGCCTATCAACTATTAAATGGAGTTAATGGAATATTTAACAATAAGAAAAATACAGTCCCCCACAATGTCCCATATAAGTTGTGGAGGACCAAAATTATAAAATGGCATGATGTCATTATGTATATAAGGCATAAGGACTTATACCTAATACCCAAGGATGACTTCAGGGATCTAAACTATGTCATTACAAAATGCTTACTCAAATTCAATTAGGACATAGATATGGAGTATAAGCATCAAGAAGAGGTCCATGAATGGATATACTTAGATGCTATGAATGAGGAGATAGTCCTCATAAATGTTATAATAAATAAAATTAAACTATAAATGAGGACATATAGAGAGAAGAAGTGATATATAATAAGGACTCACCTTTCACCATATCATTAAAGCATGTTTGAAGCAGATTATGAGGAGAGGCAAGAAGAGGAAAAAGAAAAAAAAGTTACTCTCATTAGGAATAGACTATGCAAACCTCCACTCCTCCCCACTCCAAGTGGACAAAGCCTACCTCTGAGCTATGAGCAAGGAAAAGCTAGTAGTCAATGAGACCCCTCCCAAGGGCCTACATTGATTTCTACATTTACCATGGGAGTTATTCTCCAAAGATTGGATAAACTTGATCCTGATGTCATTAACCTCAAGGAGTAGTAATAAGGAATCAATCTATGTATGGAAGAGTTGAAATCACTAGTTATAAGAATATTGAAAAGGTATACAAGAGAAAAAAGTCTATCAAGACTACTGTTAGAGT
Organism: Torreya grandis; assembly: GCA_037957365.1. Classification (NCBI taxonomy): domain Eukaryota; kingdom Viridiplantae; phylum Streptophyta; class Pinopsida; order Cupressales; family Taxaceae; genus Torreya; species Torreya grandis. Next base: position 933,392 of record JARHVA010006236.1, on the reverse strand, counting down.
AGCAGTGCCTCCTCCATCAAATCCCCAAGCTCCTATTGTAAGCAAAACATCACTACCTTATTTTTCAACTACTTCTACCTCTGGTTCTACTTTTACTTCCACATTTTCTTCTACTACCATTACTTCTACATTAGATCCATTATCTTCAGCTGCTACAACTATGCCAACCTAGTCCTCAATAGATACTAATAAAATCCAAGCTAGTACCTCCTTTGGGTTCACCTTACCCTAGTTTATTAATTATTCCATTATCTATATGGCTTTTTCTTAGGTAACCATAACAAGTGCCTCACTTTCTATTGGTCCCCCTATTCCTACAAAGCCATTGAAACCCATCTTAAAGGCATTCTGATTTGATAAGCCACTAAACATTACCATAATTACTAAATTCAGTGTGCCTTCAATGTTTCCTTCATTCATTCTTGACATGTGACCTACCAAGTACTTATCTGACCCACTCAAGCAGTTAGACCCAACAAACTTATACATCCATACTATAGATTTAACCTCTTTCTCTACCTAAGAATTTCCATCATAGTCACCTATCACATAACCAAAACCTACTAGTATTCCAAATTGGGTTAGAGACATCATAAAGGAAACAAGGTAGGGGAAGCCTCAAGGAATCCTCTTCACTATTCAAGTTGGGATGATATTTGATGTTGACATAGGCATGATGAATAGGTTGGTAAGAAGGCAAGTTGAATAACCACCATTAAGTTTAGCTATAGTCCTTGAGAGTGAAGAGTCACTCTTCACTTTGACAAGGAAGAGGAAGGTTATCCTTGAAGAGATATAAATATATATAGAGGACCATGTTTCCATAGTTTAGGCTTAGGAAGAATCTAAAATATCATTGATGAAGGGGATACAACAAGAGTTGAAAAGTTTG
>JARHVA010006236.1:922500-927500 GCA_037957365.1 Torreya grandis | reverse complement strand
TGCACTTTCTCATATTCAAGGGATGCATCAAAATCTTCTCAAATCTTATTATTTATATACCAATCATGTTTGTCAAAGTTGTATTTCAATAAAACCAAATATGTTTGGGATTTTATTTCCATTAAACTCAATGGTATTATTTTCATGTTATTCAAAACCAAATTTTACTTACATGTTACTTTCATATGTATATTTTTAATCTTCAGAATAGGATTCCATATATACTAGAATAATTTCCTTAAAAATATAGACTTTTAAAGTCTCTTCCTTTTCCATAAATATAATTATGTGTTTTCATTATTGAAAACTTATCAATTTATTGAATTATTTGAAACATTAGGGCTATAAACAGTTTTAATTTCTTACTTACCCTTATTTATTTATAGATGATTAATTGATAAGGAATTAGTCATGGCTAGTGCATATAAATTTTTATCTTCCCTGGGAACAATGACATTATATAAGGATTTAAAAACTTCAGCACAATCTCAGATACTATTCTTTTAGTGTCTCAATAGATCATTATTTAATAAATATTGATTATGTACTTGTTTGATTACTAACTATGTATGTCTTTGGACTTAAATTGTTTATATTCCCATTTATTCTCCCACTTGAAATCCTAAAATTTGTGATTTATATTTGGATTTTTTATTTGTATATTAAAATTGGAATTCATATGAGGAAGAGAAAAAATTACTTTGAAGAGATATCCAAACACTAGAATTTGTATATTAAAATTGGATTTTATATGAGGAAGAAAAAAACATACTTTGAAGAGATATCCAAACTACTCTAGTGTGTGAACTTAAATATTAATAGATTAAACCAAAGTATAATGTACATACATTATTTATGTCATATTAAACAACATTAGGGAATTATACACCTTTTTTTGTCAACATCATGTATGTGGAGGAACTATTTATTCATAGATGATATAAGCCCTAGGATTTTTTAAAAATTAAAAAATATGTTTGGATTTGGATTAGGAAATATATATTCCTTCACTCCTTTTATTAGGATCATGGCATAGGTCCACTCCATACAAAATTTTCCATCAAGGTATTGAAACAAATTCCTTCTTAGTATAATTCTATAGCAAGGAGGGATATCCTATACCTGAATAGTAATCTTAACACTCTTTTGAGAAAAATATTATAGATCCTATTAATAATCTTTGATTTATTGAGTAAGGATATTTTTTGTTTATTCTAAAAAATAACTCCAAGAATGTTTTTTTGGCACAAGTTAATCCTAAGCCATTTACCACCTTCTCTATCGTAATGTTATTTGATTCCCCAAAGTCAATGATACACTTATTCCTTTGAAATCTAAAAATCAAAATAAAAACATAGAATGGATTATTAATCTCACCATTTTCAGTGGAAAAAAACATATTTCTCTGATGACTATTGGTATAATTAGTAAAAAATTGTTAGATTAATTGTAGTAGAATATCCAACTAAATAGGATTGGACTTGAGGTACTTCGATTGATATTTTGAATGTTTTTTTAATTATATGATTAGTGATTTTAAAGGAATATGAACTATGAGTATTTTAATTTTCAATATTAATAAACTCAAAAATCACATTCCCTATATTATCAATTTGTATGTCCTTTGAAAATTTGGGTAAAGGTGTGCCCCTATTTATAATAACCCTTGGAGGAGGTGATTTTACATCTTATTGAATTATTTATTTCTCATTTTCTTTATAAAATTATTAAATATTTCATTACACCTTAAATTTATCTTTATTTTTTTATTTTTAACATAACATAAGAGTGGTTGTTCACACCTTAAACTATTTCATCATGCTCTTCACAATCAAGTTAATATTCCAAATAACCCATAGTGGAGACACAATTGGGATCCTATATTTCAATATCATAGATTCTTAAAACACCTTATTTTCATGGTTATATCATATTATATAATTTTAATAATATATAATTATTTGGATAATAATATCCATCATGATCATTATTAGCATCCAAAGTACATGAAAAGTTAACAATTTTAAGATTTACTTCAATTGTGAGATTTAGATATGAAACTATAAGGATAGTGTAAGAATTATTTTATGGAAAAAAAAAATATCCTTAGCACATACTAATGAATACAAACTTGAGATGTATGAGGTATCTATTTTTTTAAATCTAACAAATAATTTTCTATTTTTTTATCAAAGGGTTTGTGCTTGCCTGATTTTTACTTTTAAATCCATCATTTTTGAGTTTCATAGAAATTATCATATCATCATATATATCTATATCATGGATTTGGTATTTTTTCAAGGTTTTAGGATGGTTTATTTGTATAAATAATATTACATAAGATTTTTCTGCATGTAATTAAAAAAATATGATTTTATAGGGTAAACATACAATTTTAATACATTTTATGTATTAACTTGTTGAAATTAGATCTAATATATGTCATAGGTTCATTGGATTCATTTTTTATCTATGATAGATAAGATAATAGTGTATTCTAATCTTTATCCATCTTGATTTTTTATTCAAATTTTTTATCATTGCATTCAAATGAAAATAAAAACACATATCAATAATGAAAGAAAAGTATGATAGTTTGATAGTAAAACATGTATTGTTTGAGAGTCGATACAGACATACATTAAACATGATAATAATTCATATCAATAAATAAAATAGAAATACACAATGTTATGGATTTTATTTAAATTTCTTAGTATAATAATGAACACAAATTTTGCATGAGCCTAAATTAACCCTTATAAAATAGATAATTTTATTATTTACCCCTGCTATTTGTATGTCTATGCTATTATAAGTTTTCATTTATATTCACTTTTTTTCAAAATCATAATGTAAAATATTCACTTTAAAATATTACATAAGAGAAAATAAAATAAATGAAAATCAAAATAAGACACTTCCTATGAGGATTTTCATGAAGAAGGATCTACACTTGGTGGAGCCATCTAGTATGAAACTAATTTTTATTAAACTTTAACATTGCCTTGAGAAGACTTCAAAATCTTGTATTTTTTTACTTTATCAAGAAAAAAAAATATTGGAATTACTGGATTCTTTCCACATATTATCCATATATTTGAGGTCATCAACATTGTATTAGGATTTTCTGGAAAATATTTCAAGTATGTGTTTAAATCCTCTAGTGAAGTGTTAATGGTGATGATTTTTATCATTGAAGATATTTTGAAAGTAACTTCCTTCAATGGTTATTAATTTATTATATTTTATATTACAACACTCACTATGTGGTATCTCAAACTATCTTCTTTAGCCAAATCTGAACATACACTCCATATATTCAAACAAGTGTTCACAATCCTTTAATCTATGATACTAAATTTATTATTTAGATCTTGAATTTCCATATTCAAAACCATAATATTTTGAATAATTATATTTATATAATCATAGGAAATATCAATTTATCTTTTCCTAAACCATCCATATTTGACCAAAAAATTAACATGGGGTTGAAATTTATTTGATATCATCTTTAATGTTTTCCCACATTTTTAACTCCTTTTGGTGACATTTTATTTGTTGATCGATGATTATTTTATTATTTTATTTGATTTAATATTATAATATTGCTTATCTATATATTCAATGTATTTCAATGCATCCTATAGTAGTTTTTCTAGTGAAGCTTCAAAATTCTTGACATAGCTATTATATCTAGTTATAGATGAGATAGTCTATTTTTTTACTCTAGGTATATTTATTAAAATAATAGGTGGATATTCACATAAATATTCACTAAAAATATTTATTTACAACAAGTGTTATCCCGAAGTTCTTTTCCATATAAAAATACCAAAAAAAACCATTTTAAGGTACATTATAGCTTTTGTGGATTTAATCTACAACATACATAATAATATAAAAGTATTCACATGAAATACACACATGATACATCAATTTCATAATTTATTGAAACTCTACCAATTTTTTTACTTGATACAAGACATAAATTCAATTTACTTCAATAAAAGTGAAAAAAGTGATGTTTTAAAACCTTTAGGAATAATTATTATATTTGTGATAGATGAGTCTTGAGCTCTCTTAAGAATTTGGTTTGTTATAATTATCACATGGTATTAAAAAATTGGAAGTTAGGAAACCAAATAACATATGAAATATATATACATTATACATACCTTGGATAAACGCAATGTTAGAAAACACTATCAATATTGAAGCCATGTTTCCTAATCTTCACTATGTTTTGAAGTTTACAATGTTTTGCCTTCTTGGGATTACAAGGACACCGTTTTACCCTATTTTGGTTTTACTAAATGTAATAGGATATAAATAAATAGAGTAATTATTTAATTTAAAATTATAATATACACAAAATTACTCCTAAAAATGATTTCAACTATGATAAGACACACAAGCTAAATATAACAGTGAATGTGCAATATGAATTAATATGGCTCTTAGCTGATTTTTGACACTATTATTAGTTACGAGTATCTGAATATTATGTCTCTACACTATGAAAATTATATTATTTGATTTATTATTATTCTATTATTATTTGTATCATTTTTTAAGGTAAGGTCAGTATTGGTAATTGATATTGATCTATAAGGGTTAGTACTTCCCTAACATATAAAGAGATCCTTTTTTATTCTAGGATGATGCAATTATCTATGTAACACTTATTTTTTAGTTGAATAACCTTTAGAATCATGTGAGTGCACTTGTATGATCAAACCCTATTTCCTCAAAAGTAAAGTTGATATCAAAGGGGGATGTCAGACCAAACACTGCACTACATTGCATATATCAAAGTTATTGCCTTTGTCCTATCCATGTCCTATAATACATGGTTATTTACTAGGATGAAAATTAATATGATAAAAAAAGGATCATATAGCCTAATAAAATTAATAATATGCTTTAAATACCAACATAAATATGTCATTTAATACTTCACTCATAGTTTGAGATCTATACATGCAAAGTTTCCT